>CM027582.2:17712033-17879110 GCA_015852605.2 Populus deltoides
CCTAAGATAAAAAAAAAAAAGAATGTGCAAAGAATTTGTGATAGATGCATGACATCTAGACAAACTAAGTTTAAAAGTTTTACTTATGGTTTGTATACTCTTTTATCAATACCTCAAGAACCTTGAGTTGATATATTTATGTATTTTGTTTTAGAATTGCCTAGGTAAAAAAGGAATAGATATTCTATTTTTGTGGTTGTAGATAGGTTTTCTAAGATGGTACATTTTATTTTACCAATACTTTAGGGTGCCGTTTGTTTGCTAGAAAGTAGTTTCCTTTTGGAAAGTGAATTTCGGGAAAGTGAATTATTTTCCGATATTTGGTAGTATAATGAAAAATAAGTTTGAAAACACTTTCTAGTGTTTGGTTATGTCATGAAAAATAAAATGAAAAATAACTTATTAATGTTTTATTTTTCAAGTTTATTAAAATAATGAGGAACAAATCTTACAAATTAAAAAGTTGAACGAGAATGAAATTGAAAAAAAATATAATTTCATAAATTATCTGAAAAAATAAATAATAATCAAAATAATAGAGATCAAATCTAAAAAATAAAAAAATTGAAAGATGAAGAAATTAAAATAATAATAATTAACATTTCATAAATTATTTCAAATAAAATAAGTAACAATCAAAAGAATGAGGATCAAATTTGATAGATAAAAAATCTTAATTAAAAATGATAAGGAAAAAGAAAATAAAAATTATAAAAATGAGGACCAAAGTTAATATAAAAATTAAATTCTAAGGAATGAAATTGAAAAAAAATATTCAAAAAAAAAAAAATATATATATATATATAGCAATTAAAAGTTTGAGGACCAAATTTGATATAATCAGCAAATAATATGACATTTCTAAATTTTTCACAACTTCCGGAAAGTGTTTTTCATCCAAAATAAAAGGAAAACACTTTCCTAGAAACCAAACCAAATTTTTCTTCGACTAGAAAGTGTTTTCCGTTTACCGGAAAGTGTTTTCTGTTGACCAACTTTTCTAATGGCAAACAAACATAAGAAAGTTTGGAAAGTGGTTTCTCGGAAACCATTTTCCAGGAAACAAACACACCTTAAGATAGTACATTTTATATATTGTCATAAAACTGTTAATGCAACTAACATAGTAGACCTATTCTTTGAGGAGATACTTGAGCTTCATGAGGTTCCTATAAGTATTGTTTATTATCATGATTTTAAATTTCTTAGCTATTTTTTAAAGGTTTTATTTAGTAAGTTGGGGGTAAAATTGTTGTTTTCTACTATGTAATCCACAGACAAATAGTCAAACTGAAATAGTTAATAAGATTTTGACTATATTACTAAGAACTATCATTCAAAACAATTTGAAGAATTGAAAAGATTGATTGTTGTTTCTTGAATTTTGATATAATAGGAGTGAACATTCTACTACTAATTATTCACCTTTTGAAATTGTTTATAGCTTAATCCTTTAACTCCTTTTGATTTAATTCCTTTACCTGTTAATGAAAAAGTTAGTCTTGATGACAATAGAAAATCACAGGTAATGAAGGCTCTCTATGAGAGTGTACAAATCAGAATACGGGAAAAAGAGTAAGTAATATGCATTTGAAGCTAATAAGAGCTTAAAAAGGGTTATCTTCGAACCACATGATCGAGTATGGATGTATATGTTTAAAAAGAGGTTTTCTAAAAATATGAGGTTTAAGTTGATGCCGAAAGGAGAAGGTTCATTCCAAATCCTTGAAAAAATTAATGACAATGCTTACAAAGTGAATCTACCAAGTACTATAGTGTTAGTGCTTGTTGCGATGTCGCGGTCGCACAAATTAATTACCCTAGCTTCAAACACAACACACAAAATAGTATAGAGCAAGCAATGGATCGATCCCACGGGGAAGATTCAAGTCAGATTTTTATGCTAGATGATATGCAATTTGGGGGGGGGTTGGATGTTATCTAGGCTAAAACAAAAGAAAACAGAAAACTATCAAACGAAATTTAATAAAATCAAAAAATTATCAAGAGAATAAACATTGGTCACAAGCACACATCCACCTACAAAAATCAGAACTGATCATGGAAACGAAACATCAATTTATATTCTGAATATTTATCTTTTCTTAACATTGGTTAGTTAACGGATCCGCCGTATAACTAACCCTAACCATCAAACAACCACAGTGTCCGCACTAGTAATTTAATTCAATGGCAGGCTTAAGAACTAGATAAGTTGATTAATCAAGAAAACATAACTGTCCGCAGTCTATGTTTGACTTGATTGAATGTTCTTTCTAAGATTAATAACGTAGATCTGCCACAATTATTAAACTCAGTTGCTTCACAAGTTCATATACCACAACTCCGGTTTTTGATATCAAACTTAGCAATAGATTGTCTACAATAATAACTTAGAGTCCGCTCTAGCAATTAAAATAAACAATCATAGAAAAAATAAACATAGGAGAACAAACATATTCATCATATAAACTGAAAGTAAAAGGTAAAATAAATCTCACAGTTCTTGAAATCCGAAAGTTTCTGTGTCCTTGCAACCAAGAAAAAGTGTTTAGCTTTGCATGTTTGTTGAACAACTAATCAAAAAGAAGAAAGAATGCATAATTTTGTATTTCTTAGAGGAGGGGGGTGTTTTTCTCCTCATTGGCTACCCCCCTTCTCTTCTCTCATTCTTTTTATATCTTAGGAAACCCTAGGTCTTTATTTTACAAAATAGTCCTCCATTAAGTAGACTGTTTACATTTAAGTACTTTAATAACTATTTTCCTAAAAAAGGAGAAATAGCCTTGCATGAAATCTTCAAGCTTTGACTTAGAGGAGCTAAATTGCTGAAATAAAAACTTGGATATCGATTTAGATGCTTCGGAACAGAATTTGGACTCGTTTCTTCACGAAACCTGTTTGCTGGCAGAATTCAGATGTCATCTTTGAAAACTCATATCTCCCTCATATGACATCGGTTTTGGCTGAAATTTGGAGAGTTTATATAAATTTGAGTCATGAATCCAAAAAATTGATTTTGCATCAATTGGACTTCTGTAGCTCTAGATATTCAAGTTGGAATGGCCGAAGGTCAACACTGGCAGATTACGAGATTTGACTTTGAAGGCTGCGATTTCCATGTTCTTCCTTATTTTATTTTCTTGCCTTAGATGCCCAGAAAGGTATGGATGTTAGCTTTTTAATGCCACTGGAATCACTTCATTTCAACCTCTAGAGCTCACGCTCTGCACAAAACATCGACTGAAGGTCAAATCTGTCAATTATCTCCAATTTACTCCTTTTTGCATCTTTCATCCAAAAGTGCCTTCAAAACATAAAACAAAGAATATCAAGGCATTTTATATATAAAACATAGGCAAAAAACTAGTTAAATATGGATGAAACTATTGAATAATATGGTTGCATCAGTGCTACTTTTAATTTTTTTTATCTCTTTTTGTTTGATGTAGGTGATGATTCGAGGTCGTATCCTTTTGAGAAGAGATAAGATGATGTGATCAAAACTATACCCAAGGATTCATTAGAAGTTCTAGATGGATCAATTACAATATCAAAAGCAAAGAAGCTAAAAGATGCATTCAATGGGCTTATTTAGAGTATTTGGACCAAGATGAATTTTAAAGAAACTACATTTTCAATAAGTCATATCAAATCTTAGTCAATTTGATCCATGTACAATAGGGGTATAATCCATTTACTTCATAGGCTAATTAATTTTGAAAACTAAAAGATTATATGTTTTCATGTGTTTTATAGATTCTAAACTATGGTTCCTTATTATATGTTGAAACATAAGAGGCTAAGAAAGAATTAATTGCAAGAGTTTTTCTTATTTGTTTTGGATTTCAAAGGGGGTGGCACTTCACATATTTCAACCAAAGGTTCTTTTCAAGTAATGATTTCATTTAACAATTGCTTCTTCTAATTTATCATGTGTGGCAACTTGGCATTAATATTCAAAATTATTATTTTTATTAGTTTTCATGTTTTGAGCCTTAATTAAGATATTTTGAGCTTTATTTTAATTTGGGTTGATGTTAGCCCATTAGGTCATCTAGGATTTGTTTTATTTCAAGTATAAATATTATTTTTGTAAAAAAATATTTTTTAATGAAGTTGGAATACATTATTGATGCATATCTATTTTGTGTGTGAGAGAGAGGAAACTCTTTTAATTTGGTTCTTTATTTAAATGCTCTCACTTATCAAAAAATTAATCAAGTTTCGTGACATCTTATACTTCTCTTTCATGTCTTTTCATAGGTATTGGGTGGAGTTCAGCTTACATAGTCTTGATGCCCCAAAACAAGTTATTGTTGCATCAAACTCAATCACAAATCTTAATTTAGCTTTCTTAAAAATAAAATAAATAAATAAGCTTTTTTATATATATTTTTAGATATAAAAAAATTTCTCAGTTCGAAAATCAAAATTTGTATACACTTGAATCTAATTAGATTGATATTTAATTAAAAAAATAACTAAAATTAAGATATTTGATCTTGCAACACGAATCATGTACTTAGTTGTGTTTAAAAACTATTTTTCTTATAATAATATTTTCATTTAGTGAAATATATTTTTAATATCTTAATTATACGACAATAAAGTGCATGATAAATTTTTGTATGAAATATATTTTTAAAAAGTAAAAAAAAATCATAATAAATATGTGGGGTTGAGATAAAAAAAAAAGGTAGATTATTTACAAGAAATGGTGAAATTGCATTACTCTAGGTTTGAGTTAAATAAAAAAAAAATTAGATTATCAATAATAAAGGGTGAAATTGTATTTTTTTTAAATTGAGGGGAAAAAGCATTAAACAAAAAAAACAAATAAAAGCCCAGATGTTATGGATTAACATGTTAAATCTATGACCCGGCTAATAGACTCAACTAGGTTAAATGATTTTTTTATCAATTTTTTTTAAATCAAATAGAAAATAGAAAAAAAAATAAATAATAAATAAAAGGAGTCTAACTGTGTAGGCTTGAGCATTAAAAACATTAATCCATTCACTGGGACTTCCATCCCAGCCCACACACTTGGGCTTGTCTTTATTTTATTTTATTTCTTGAAGGGGCGAGCCACCATTTTTTTAATAAAAAAAACAGCAAATGACGTGTCATCTATTTTCTATAGAATCTGATGACTAGTAGTCGTTGGAAAATCAAGGGTTCAGGTATTTCTATTAAAACTTATATTTAACCCTAAAAATCTTAACAATTATATCCATTGCCTCAAAAAAACCCAAAAAAATGGCTTAAAGAACCCGAAATCTACCTAAACTTGAAATTATTCTTGTAGTTAGATCTACCTCATAAAGCAAGTTGAAGGGAAAAAAACACTTAAGTGAAACTCTTATCATCAAATGGAATCCATTAACACTGATATTGATCATTTTTGTGGTCAGAATAGTAAAACACGATTACTTTTTCTCTCGACACTAAAATCATATAAGCCTCTCAATTCTCTCACAAGAAAGGAACTAAAAAATAAGGAAAATAAGATTTAGTATTAAAATTAAATTTGGGAAAACTAAAGGGATCGGTCATCCAATAATTAAAAAAAATGGGGGAATAAAATGAACTTTCCAAACAAAATTCAAAGCCACCATCTATTTTGCCTGTTTTTTTCACTTTGATCCTTTATCTTTCTATCCAACCATTTTCTAAAGAAAAACAACAATTAGTTACTAATTTGATTTTAAAAGGGCTCATTTATGCAAAAGAAAAAAAAAGTTTATGGACCAAACTAAAAATTTTAGAAAAATCATTATTCTAATACACAATAATTTGTAAGAGAATGAACAATGAAAAATACTATAATTGTTTCCCCATAAGGCTTAGTTTATGCTAATAACACTACTAATTAACCACTTGCTAATTAGTGTCTAATAAAAAGTGTGTGTGTGTGTTATACAAACACACACAGACACTAGTTTATTTGTTTGTGTTTTCGCTGTAAATTGTACGTAAATTTTCTAAAACATAAAAAACACATTTAGATCTTTAAGAACTTTCATGCATTTTCACATTTAGATCTTTAAAAACTTTCATACATTTTCATTAAACTCAATACAACGGTTTAAACTTAAAAATCCCTACCCAAATCTTTGATTGATATCTAATAAGCGCGCTTACCCCGTGATCTGAATTATGGACTCTATTAGATCGAATTGATTTTTTATTTTGTTATATGATAGAAAATACCAAAATTAATATATTATCAACTCAATACTAAAAAATAAAATTCAATAAAAACCTCACACTAAATGATTTAATTAGCAACAAAAAGACCTCTCTCTCTCTCTCTCTATATATATATATATAAATAAAGTTCCAAAAAACATAACCGACTCTTTGATTAATATTTAGTTAAATATTAATTGATTAATATTTAGTTAAATATTAATGCAACTCGGATTATAGATTCCACTTGATCTATTTAATTTTTTTATTTTATTATATGATAAAAAATAAATAATAATTTATCATCATTTCAATATTGAAAATATTAAAAGATAACATTTGATAAAATTTCCTCTCTAAATGATGGAATTAGATAAAATTTAATAAAAAGCGATTTATCATCACCCCCATTTAATTCAATTTTTTTTTCTTTTGTATAATTGCCTGCCCCTTTCCGAGGAAAAAACTTCTATTGAACAAGGATCAGCACAACACTTCCATGAGGATAACATCCAACGAACCACGGTGGTAATTTATTGCATCTTTTACAAATCAGCAACTGATTTTTTGGGGAAAAAGAAAAGGAATCTTCATATTTTACAAAAACATACTGCATCATCTTTTATTATTCCTCCTAACCAGGAAGGCTATGAGAGAACCCACATCTGTGTCCAAAACGAGCACGAAACAGGCGCGCTTCCACTTAGGAGCTTTCTTTGTCATAAACTTCACCAGCATACTTCCAATTCATTACCTTCCATATGTTCTTCAGATAATCAGGTCTGACATTCTTGTACTGCAGCATGGAAAATAAACTTCCAAGTCATATAAGAGAGATTTGCAAACAAACAAAAGGGTGTTTAAATTTGTGATTAGCCCAAACAAGAACAATAGTTAAGACAACACCGAGGAAAGCATTGGCAAGAAGATGAACCTAACTGGTCACATGACATTTCCAGCAAAATAAGTTGTGGAGGGGGGAGGGTATGATTGCTTGTCATTTTTATCGTTTTTCCAACATCAAGATCCACAAACTGGCTGCCAATTGATTGGCCAGTGAGCTCAACATGTAATGTAAAGTAAAAGTTCATAATGGAAAATGGGTGTGAGGAATGCTCAAAGATTGTTTAGGCGAAACAAATGAAGTCCTGGTTTCATGTTTTGGGTGCAATCAAATATTAAAATAATTGCTGCTTTAAGCACGAGGAAAACACAAAATGCAAATTGATCTCAGATTCAAGGACTCAAAGAAGAAACCTAACCACTCATTTCATCACCAACAAGCCTTTATTCCATGAAAATAATATAGTCCAAGGAAGATTATAAACTTTCACGTTTCTTATTGTAAGCAGGTGACACTTTTACTCCATTTCTATACTCTGCACCCCTCATGCACTCTTGCAACAAAGAGGAACAATTTTGAAATTCATGATGCTCACCAACCAACAAAGTTTCTTTAAACAAAACTCTACAATACATTCTAACACATAAAGCCCCATGGTGATAAAGATAGGCCAAACATAATCAAAACCTACTATTACAAGGTCCTCTCATCACAAAGAAAACAGAACTAAACATCAGAAAGCAACCACATTGCATAATTTAGATTGAAAAAAAAAACTCTACCTGCAAATAATATGCATGCTCCCAAACATCAACACCAAGTAATGGAACCAAGGGTCCTTTAGTTACCAATGGATCCTGTCACAAGAATCATAAGCATAATTAGATCAACTAACAATAATGAATAAGAACAAGTATCTGCAGACTAAATAGATCTGGGGAAATCTATCTCATCTAGAATCTAAATCAAATAATTAAAACAACCAAATTCAGCACTTGCACTGACAAGTCCTTTTTCTAACTTGCAAAAGTTTGATAATTACAGAACTCACAAACAAGCAACAAACAAGATAACTGTTTAATCATTAGCCAACATAGACTTCATTCTCTTATCCGAAAGGACAATGACCAGCTCCAAAAACAATCATAGAAATAATAGATAACGATTATGGCAAGAAGATCCAGATAACTGTTTAATCATTGTTTTATTTATACATTAAAGATTATAGCAAAAAGATCCAGATTACAGTTTAACCATTGTTCTATAAGAGAATCATATAAATTAAAGCAGTTCTGTGTCTATCTAGTATCGTAATAAGAAGTCTATGCTTTTTTCTTAATATGATGAATGGATAAAAATTTAGAAACAGCAAGAATTGAGCAACTTATAAAAATTTAATTAGTCATTATCAATCGACTTGAAAACAAAATCTGTAAATTTACCTGATTTTCTGTGGTCTCAACCACAAGTTTCTTTGATTCTTTGTCCAGACCAAGCCACTGCAACAAGAGAGAAGTGTGTAAGGAAGACGCAAACAAGCATATTATAACTAACGTTAAAATTGAAAACCTTAAAAGTTTAAACAAGCTGGCCTACTTACCACCCATCCAGAGCCCTGTACAGCAGCACCCTCTGTGCTCATTTTTTTAATCAATGAGTCCAGAGAACCAAAATCTTCATCAATAGCCCATCCCAGCCTACCATGTGGTGGTTCACCGCCTCCTTCCTGCCATATATAAGCATTACAGTTAGGTACAGAAACAATAGCAGGTGCCAAATGTATCTACAAAAACAATAAAACTTACTTGGACAGGAGTGAGATTCTTCCAGAAAATTGAATGGTTGACATGACCTGCGTGAGAATAATTAAGTCAAGAACTGATAAGGAAACATTAGTACGCATGTCAACAAACAAAAAGTTTTGAGTTCTAAGCTGGTTTTTTTTTTTTTTTGCAAGTTTCCATGATCATATGGACAACCTAAAGATGAAGCGATAACCACTTGAAAGGCAATACATAAAAGACAAATGATTTTTCCTACAAATCAACAAGCAAGAAAATAGATGTTTCAGAAATAAATAAATCCTAGAGCAGCGGGTAGATCTTTCCTATGCAAAGCAGAGGACAATACATTTACAATCTTTTCCTTTGCAATCAAACTAAATATATTAGATAATCTTTGAGCTGGTTATTCTTAGTGTCATGCATTTAATGGCATCTCAACTGGGTGTCTGCTTCATCATAACAAGAAATTTCCAAATACCAGTTTATCAATGACCAACTTAAACAGAGTGAAAAAGGCAAATATCCCATTCTTAGCATCAATTTTGGCCAGAAATAATGAAATGCTGCTAAATAATTATCAAATAAAATAAGCAACTCTCTTTCCAAATTTCAATTTTCTTGTTCGAATTAAAAATTTCCCAAAAATAAACAAACAAATAAAAGCCTTTCCAAAGAGAACCAAATTCAATGGCCATTCAAGCTCTCCTCTCTACCAAAGCAGTCCTCCCTAAACAAACTGAATTATCAAACTTAATATCGAAAAAAATTAGAAATAAAAAACCTCCGCCGTTGAACTTGATAGCGCTCTGCAATTTAACAACAACAGAAGAATCGCCCTTTTCCATGGCATGATGAAGTTGCTCGAGGGACTTATTGTAATTAGTGATGTAAGTCTGGTGGTGTTTCTGGTGATGGAGCTGCATGATCTCCCCGCTAATTGCAGGCTCCAAAGCTCCATAATCGTACGGGAGATCAGGCAGGGAGAATGTCTGCAATCCACGGAATTGAAGCTTCAAGCCTAGGCCTAGGGTTTTTCGAGAAACGAGAGAGCGTAGAGCCATTAGAGAGGGATTTGTCTTTCTCGTCCACAAGTGGAGTTAAGTGTTACTATTATTATTAACTAAAAAAATAAAACGCACGGGGATTCACTGTATAAAATACAATGCTGATCCTTTCAAATGGCACTGTGAATGCACGGGTTCACAATGCTATTTTTTTCAGTTCTTTTTAATTTGGTCGGCGAATTTGTTGAAGAATGATGAAATTTTTATCTTTTCAGTTTTTAGAATTAAAGAAAAAAATTAATTTTATTTCCAAATTTTATTTTAGCTCTTTATGTTAAAAAGATGAGAGAAAAATCATCAAAATCTAGCATACAGGTTTTTTTAGCTTGAAATTGCCAATAAAACATATATGATGTTGGTAATATTTTTTATTTTTAGTTATTTTCAAGTTTTATAATAGTTTTTTTATTATTTTTTTAAAAGCTATGAATGAGTTTATCAAGTTTTTTATAATGTTTTCTAAAAGTTTTGAGTAAAACAAACGGGTTGGAAATTCAATTTTTTGATTGAAAAAGCCATGAGCTTTGTCTTTTTGCCACCACAAACCAAACCGAGCAATATAAATGACGTGTTATTTAATTCTTTAAAAAAAAAAAACCCTAGCACGATTGTTATCCACCCCATATGTGAAAACAAAAAAAGGCCTATCAACGTAAGATTGTCCTAACAGGCCTACACGCAGACCCTTGTTTTCTTTTCTTTTAAAAATTATTTTTTTTATTTTTTAATTAATGCTTTTTTATATATTTTTTTTAATTAATTTTTTATTTGTATTTAGATTAATACTCTTTATCTCTTTTATTTTGTTTGGAGAGCCTTTTTTAAATGATAATTATTTTTTGGTTATTTTGTATGCATTTAATTTTTGAAAAATATTTTCTTGATTCATTTATAAATTATTTTTATCTTTTATATAGATGAATTTTATTTTTAAAATAAAAAATTTATTTTCGGATAATATTTCTAATATGTGTAGCCTTACATAGTTTTTTTTATTCAGCAATTTAATATGTGTATCTGTTACTATTATTATTTTATTTAATAAAAAATAGTTTTTATAAATAAATTTAGCAAACACAATCGAGTAAATGTCTTGTCTTACGAGATTAAATATCTTAATTAACATATTTTTCTTGATTTTTCCAGTTTTATTTCTAGTTATCATTTATGGATTTTTTTTTATTTACTAATGTATATAGTTCTTGATTTATTTGATTACATATATGCATTAAATTTTTTTATTTCCGTTTAGAATTTCTTTTCAATATAAAAACATGTCGAAAATGCCTGCGTATAAATTTGTTTTTGTTGGAAAATTTTATGTTCAATTAGACCCTTAATTGACAAAAATAGACTCTCAAACTTTGTAATATTGTTCATGTTGGTCATCAAATTTTTAATTTGTGTAGTTACAACTACTTTTAGTTTTTTTTTTTTCTCAATACTCCTTTAACAAGATCCCAAATTGTCTATCTAGATGGTGTCCTAACTAGCTGAGAGTTAATTTGTTGCCGGTTTATAACCAAAAAACATATTTTTTTTTATGAAAATCTTGATTTTTCTTGGATTTTTTATTTTTTATAAGAAAAATGTTTTTGGAAAATTAGAAAAAAAAACTTTACGGATTTAAAATTGAGTTACGAGAGGTTGTTTGCTTTGTTTTTCTGCTTTTATACATTTTTTGTATTTTATTACCATTGTTTAGAAATTGTTCTTGTTTTTTTATTCATTTACTTTCTTTCACTCTTCACCTTGATGTTATTTTTTCTTTATCTGCTTGTAGGTTTTATTTTAATGTTTAGTTTCTTGGATGTGCTACTCATATTCTGGTTATTTAGTTTATTTTCTCTTGTCAAATATGATTAGCCCAAATCTCACCTATTAGTGTTGTTTCCTTTTTTTTATTTATTTCTTTGTTTGCTTTTAGTGTTTGTTGTTTCTATTGTATCATCACTACCTTTCTTTGCTTAAAATATTACTTTTTAGTAGTGCTCATTGTTGCTAGTGGTTGTAATTGTTTTTTCTTCAAGGTTCTTCATCGCTTTTCTATTACATGTTTGGTTTTTTATTCTTACTTAAAAAAAAAACTCAAAATTTTAGCAAGCTTATCTAAATGTTGTTTGTTATGTTGGTTGTTGTCTTATTTTTGTTTTCTTATAAAAAAGTTTCACTTTATGGTTGTTTTTTTTTTCTTGTCTGAAGTTTGTTTTTCATTACAGCTTTTGCTCTTCCTTTTTTTTTGTATATTTAGCTTTTTTTTTTATTTTTTTCTACTGTATATATTCATCATCTTAGTTCTTTTTGAACTATTAGTCCTACCCCTTTTCATTTATGTTGCATTTATCATGGAATTTGATTATATGCTTAATTGTCTTTGTGCCTGTTAATGGTGGTCCCACATGCACATTTGCATTATTGTTGCTTTCTATTTTGATCTAGTCCATTCTTTTTTTTATTAGGAAAAACAAAAGATATACATCATTGGTTATGTCACAAAGAAGTCTTAGCCTTTCAAATGCAATGACAACCTTAATTTCTAGAATTTGATTATGAATGAGCAATTTGGTTTCATTAAATTTTATGTGTTCTAATAATATTTGAATCTTACAATGCGTGAATAACCATAAAAGTTAAACAATCAAAATTATGTTATATGTGATCCTAGATATTGTGGCCTTGATTGGTCCAACTTAGAATATTTTGTTTTCATAAAAGAAATGAATATCATCTGCAATACATGCATGAAAATGAACCCCTATCAAATTCTAATATTAGAGACCAATTTGTTTTTCCTTTAAATAATTACACGTTGACATGTTGAGACTGTAATTCACCTTTTCTTTAATGTTGTAAAATAATCTTTCATTATTTTTTTCATTAGGGAAATAATTGATATGGTGGAAAAATCTCAAATCTCAAACCAATTGGTAAGTAGAGATATATAAAAGATAAGCATAATCAATCACATAAAAACACATATAAAATTTATATGGTTTAACAACTTAGACCTGCTTCACAAGTGAGAAGATCAGTTAAATTCACTACGTGAAAGTAGAAGATTACAAGTTGTCGCATAAATTTTCTCTTATCTAAATTCCTGAAGTAACCCAAAAATAACTTTCTCTCCTTTCTCTAGCCACTAAAGTGTAGAGAATGAAACATTTGCAAATAAATCTTACCTTCAAATATGACAGTTTTAGGTTTTTATATGAACTACGTACATAAGTATTTATTTTCTCACATAAGCCTAAAATTTAGAACAAACCCAACAAATCTCAACCTTCACTTAAATTGAGCCAACATAGAAAACTTAAACTCCTCTTTGATCACCTCCACCAGGCACCTTTAGAGTAATACAAAAACCAATCAAGTTTAAGGAATACTTGAACTTAACTCTAGAGATAGGTTTCATCAATATATATATATATATATATATATATGCAAGGTTCTTAACTATAATAATCTTTTTCACTTAAACAACACCTTGTGAT
The DNA here is from genome assembly GCA_015852605.2 of Populus deltoides. NCBI lineage: Eukaryota > Viridiplantae > Streptophyta > Magnoliopsida > Malpighiales > Salicaceae > Populus > Populus deltoides. Next base: position 17,725,412 of record CM027582.2, read on the forward strand.
GTGAAATTTAAAATAAAGTGATACTTGACATCAATATGTTTGGTCCTTTTATGATACTTTCAGTTCTTGGCTGGATGAAAAGCATTCTAGCTATTATAATGATAAAAATTAACTCATGTGACAAACCAAGATTTCGAACCAAAACTCCTAGTTATAAGATTTTTTTCACTGTTTATATCAATTCTATATACTTAACCTCTATTTTAAACAAGGCAATAGTGGATTGCAAAATTGCTTTTTAACTAATAACATACCCTGAGAGAGTGAAAACATAACATCTTAATGACCCCTTCTTATCTTAATCACAAGTACAACATGAATCTATAAAGCTCTTAACACTATCTATAGTGCTACTAACCCTGTCATATACCAAACCAACATCTATAGTACCTCTAAAATAAGAAAGTATCCATTTCACGGCCTACTATCTAACTTTACTATAATTCCTATAAACCTACTAATTATATTAATAACATATGAAATGTCTAAATGCGTGTAGACTATAACATACATAATACTTCAAACTTCACTAGCATAAAGAACATCTAACATATGCACTTTCTCCTTCTTATTTTCTGGTCATAAAGCTAAAGATAACTTGAAATGGGTTATAAGTGGAGTACTCATTAACTTGTAATCTTGTATACCAAAACACCCAAATACCTTCTTAAGATACTTTCTTTGCGAAAAATATAGATTGTCGGCATTTTGATCTCTTTGTATTTCCATTTATAAAATCTTTTTTGCTATACCTGAATCCTTCATCTCTAACTCACCACTCAATTGATCCTTTAAACTATTAATCTTAAACATATTCTTAGAGGAAATTAACATATTATTAACTTACAATAATAAGTACATAAATAAATCATCTAAAAGATTTCTAAAATACACACACTATCATAATCACTCATAAAGTAACCATGTCTAAGCATAAAAATATTAAACCTTTTATACCATTGCCTTAATGATTGCTTCAAGTCATACAATAACTTCTTTAATAAGTATACATGGTCTTTCTTGCCTTGAGAAACAAAATCCTTTGACTGATACATATAAATCATCTCCTCTAAGTCATAATATAGAAAAAAATATTTTGATATCCATCTGCTCAAGCTTTAATTTAAACAAAGAAATCATAATAAGTAATACCTGGATGAAACTTTGTTTTTCACAACTATAAAGAACATTTTATTAAAGTCAATAACTTCTTTTTGTGTAAATCTTTTAGCAACTAAATGTGCTTTAAATCTTGCATCTTTAATCTTTCGAACTCTATCTTTCCTTTTATAAATCTATTTGCAACCAACAATCTTCTAGCCATATGGTAGTTTAATAAGCTCTTGTGTTTGGTTATTATAAAAGAGTCTAAATCTTTTTATTCATAACAAGTATCAAGTGAGAAGATTATTTACAAGAAATTTTTTCTTTGTAAGAACAAAGCTTATGATCATTAAAATTCTCTACAACATTCAATGTAAAATTTACTAAATCAACATAAGCATTATTAACTTGTACTTTTATCTGTCTTTCTTTTGCAATACTGTAATGTTGTTTTTTAGGTACATTTTTATCATCTATATCTTGCACCACTTCTTCAATAGGCTCAACTAAAGCATCTTTCTTTATTGTCTCTTAATCTCTAACTTCACACTCCACCTTCTTGTTGGTACCTTATTCCATCTCAAGATCAATAATGGTTAACTTCTTTTCCTTACAAAACATAACAGACTAATCAAAGGTCAAATCCATGCTAGTAATAAACTTAAGTCACTTGGGATCAACACACTACAATTGATATCCCTTCACTCTAAATGCATAGCATAAGAATATATATTTCCTCGTTCTCTGTCAAGTTTATCTTTCTTAATATGATCATAAAAAGACAACTAAATACTCTTAGTTTAAAGTAATCAATAGGAGAACTAGACCATACTTCAGATGAAGTCTTCAACTTTAAAATTATTAATGAAGATCTATTCACAAGATAACAAGTTATTTTAACTGCTTTAGCCCAAAATATTTTTGACAATCCATTTTGTAAAAGCATACAATGAGCTTCTTTCTAAGAGTGTTCTATTTTCTCACAATATAATGTTTAATAGTTCCTTTATTATTATATATCTCATTAAACTCAATTGAGAATAATTCCATACCATTATCAGTTCTCAAATGCTCGATCTTCTTATCATTCTACTTCTCAATCAAGGCTTTTCACTACTCGAAGGTTACAAACATATCATTTTTTTTCTTTAGAAAATACACCTAGACTTTTCTAGAGTAGTCATAAATAAATATCAACATATATATCATGCTTTATCTTTTAACATAATAGGAAAAGGACCCTGAATGCCAAAATAAACATAATACATAGTACCATTAGTACGATGAATAATCATAAGAAATTTCACCCTTACACTATTTACCATAAAACACAATGTTCAAAGAAATCTAATTTACTTGTTTTCTAACCATATAATAAATCTTGTTTGCTTAATTCTATCATTCCTTTCTCACTTATATGTCATAGTTGCATGCGCTTTAATTGAGTAGAAACACTATTTGAATAAATCAAAGATGACACACTAGTTAAATCAATAACTGTTAAACCTTGAAGATGGTAGAAACCATTAATCAATTTTCTTTTCATCACAATAAGAGCACATTTACAAACCCTCATAACTTTACGTTTAACATAATAACCATAACCTTGGGAATCAAGAAAAATCAAAGAAATTAAGTTTTCTTTATCTCTAGAATATGTTGAACCTTTAATGTCCTAACAATGCCATCACACATCCTAATTCAAATTGTACCCTTACCAACAACAACAATTCTTTTGTTGTCAATTAACAAAAGAGTACCATTGACAAACTTATAAGTGTCAAACAAGCTTTTATTAAGAGATATGTGTAAGTTGAATAAAGAATTCACCCATCACCTAAACTACTAACAAACACAACCAGAACAATTTCAACGTCATCAAAAATTTTCCCTTCACTAGCAATATTTACATCATTAAAGGTTTTCTCCTTTTCTTCTTTATCTTTTCGCTTAAGACAGTTCTTTTTAAAGTGCTCCATTTCACGACTTAGATTTTGATATAGACTTGGCTCTACTACCTAGACCCTTATTATTTGTTTTACCCATCGCAATCAAGCTCTTTGTATGATCATCATTATAACTCTCTAACACATGTTTTTTCAACTCTCTGAAGTTTAAAGATGATTTGAAATCTTCTAAACTAATATTATCCCATCCATACAACAAAGTATCAACATAATGATCATAAAAAAGGCAACAAACACAATAAAATCAAAGCCTTATCCTCATCTCCAACCTTAAAATCAACATTTCACAAATATGAAAGTACTCTATTGAATTCACCAAAATCATGTTTAATGGGCATACCTTATTTTATTTGGAGAGTATACAACTAATGTTTCAAATATAATTGATTCGTCAAGGATTTGGTCATGTAAAGAGCTTTCATCTTTGTCCATAATCCAATAGTTGTAGTTTCCTTAACAACCTCTCTCAAAACCTCATTAGACAAACAAAGTTGAATATAACTTTATGTCCATTTCATGACATTTTTTTTCTCATTATCCATCCTTTTAGACAAACTGTCTATACCTTTTAGTACCTTAAATAAATCTTGTTAAACTTACAAGGCACACATATTAAGATGTCATAAATTGAAGTCATTTCTATCATTAAATTTCTCCATATTTAATGTAAAGGATCAATGCAATCCATAGTGTTTTATCCCCAGGCAAACAATGTCCATAGTTGAATAAAAAACCCATAACTTTTATTTCATAATATAATATAATAATAACTGATCAATTAATTAATTCATTAGGAAAATTTCCCAAAGTTGTAACCAAATGGGTTCTGGAATGTTGCTTACGAACAAAAAAACCCATATAGGTGTCGATAGACGTCGGGCGACGGCTCCCGCTTTTTGTTTATTTAACAAAAAGGGTTTTTTCTTGATTGGGGGAAATAAAGATTTTATTGGAGTCGCCATCTAGTAATTTGAGGGAACTAGAAATCCCAAATTAGACACGGGTCCCAGAGATTTGGATACAGGGTTAGTTATGATTAAGGGAAGGTAGACACCACCTTTAAAACATCCTTTCAAAAGAAAGGTTACCCTTACTTGTGTGTTTTTTATTTGATTCAAATGCAATTATATTTTGGGCTTATTTGTAAATTTTAAAAAATGATTAGCGTTGGTCCCTAAAAATAGGAGACACGTTAAAAATGACACCAATCCCTAAAAATTAGGAGACTCGTCTAAAATATTGACATTTGCCCCTAAAAAGGAGAGTCACGTCTGAGTTACCAAAAGAAATAATGGATATAATCCATTATATTTTGGGTTTATTGGTAATTTTTTTTTCAAAAAAAAAAGGTTAATGTCGGTCCCTAAAAATAGAAGACGCGTTAAAAATATTATCAGTCCCTAAAAATTAGGAGACTTGTCTAAAATATGACGTTTTAACCCTAAAAAGAAGAGTTACGTCTGGGTTACCAAAAGAAATAATGGATATAATCCATATTTGGTATTTATATTTTTGACATCAGTCCTTTTAAAAAAAGAGACGTGTCGACTTTGGTTTTTGTATTTTTTACAACATGCAAGAAAATTTACAAGCATTTATATATGAAAAATATCAAAAATACCAGTAGAAACCCCAAAAAATTACCTGAGTGTGTGTAGGCAAAATAATGAAATACCCTTGAATTTCTCCGAAATTTACGAAAATGCCACAGCGGGCGTGTGGGCCCAGCCAGCTTGATTCTTGTTGGAGGCGGTGAAATTTTCTGGCGAGATTTCCGGCCAAAAAAATGGTTGCTTCTGGTAGATCTGAGGGCGAGGATTCTGATGGCGGTGGTCTAGACGGCCGTTTATGGCTGACGAGGGAGAATCGTCGGTTTGAAGCTTCGGTGGCCGACGAAAATCGCGCCCTTTTCCGGCAGATGGGGGGAGGCTAAAAGCGCCAAAACGGCCGGGGTTTTGATTTATATGAGGATATAAACCTTTCTGTGGTGGTTTGGAAGCTTGAGATGGTCGGAGATGGGAGATCGGAGGAGAGAGAGGGAGTCGCCGGCGAGAGGAGAGAGATGCTCTGGGTTATGCTACGGTGAGAACGTTAGCACGGTACACCGGTGCCGCTGAGGCCGGTGATCCGTTGGATCTCTGATGGAAAGCTCGTGTGGCTGTGATTGGCCCGATCTGCAGGTTGATCGAACGGTCCGGATGAACGGAGGTTTGATCGGGTGTGACGCGGTGTACCGAAATCTCGGTATACCGGGTGACGTGGCGCAACGGGATCAAAGCTTAGATTATTTCAAGGGCTGAGATGTGTTTGGGTTTTAATCTAGTGTGGTAAGCCCTATTGTATCCTATTAAATCAACGGTTCAGATCTAAATACTATTAGATCTAACGGTTAGGATATTTTTGATATTTTTCAGATTGTTTTTAATCAAAATCAATATCTTACTTGCATGAAAAAATAGTAAAAAAACATGAATAGTGATATAGGATATCGTCTTTCTACTTCTCTTCCTTTTTCTCTTCGTTCTCCCTTCACTGGCGCTCTGTCAGTGGCTATTTATAGCCAATGAGATGGGACAACAAGCATCTGCTTTAAATAAAAAAATGTGTCCATCCAACTGCTCGCCTACAATAAATGTAGCTGCCCCGCCTAATATGACAATCTGTATTATTAATTTTGTTTTATTATATATAATAATATATATTTATATAGGTAAAATTAAAACTTAAATGAGTATTAGAAAAAGCCCGATTCAACCGCTAAAAATCAATTTTAATTACCAAAAATTATGTTGAAACATAAAAAAAACTTTCAATGGATATAAACCTGGTGGACCGGGTTTTGATCAAAAAATAACAGGTTTGATCCAAAACAGCATGAAACTCATTTTTTATCCTGGTTGACATGGTTTGACCCGTATTGACCCGGTGAACTCGGTTTTGGTAAAAATGACGGTTTTGACCAAACGCCAAAACTCATTTTTTACCCTGGTCGACATGGTTTGACCCGTATTGACCTGGTGGACTCGGTTTTGACGAAAAGATGCGGTTGACTCGAGAAAAATATTTTTGAATTTTAAACTCTTTCTTAATTTTTTTGGATTTTTATAAATAATAATAGAAATAAAATAACATTCAAGAAAATCTTGGTGAATCCAAAATTGGGTTACAACAATAGAAATGATCCTTGTTTTTTCCACCACCAACACAATTAGTAATAGTATCTCCCAACAATATTAGTTAGAGCATCTCGACTGGAAGATACTATTAAATAATATAAATATGATTTTTTTTTTGTTTTGGCGCATTTCAATGGTAAATTTTTTTTAAAAGAGTCAACTGTATTTTAATATATTTGATACATAATTATTTTAATAACCTGATACTACCAAGTTGATTTGACAGGTTTAAGGACAACCTAGAAAATTTACAATTAAAGCAATATTAAATGATGAAATTTAAAAAAATCAATTAAAAAAATCACCCGAGTTAATCTAGGTGAACACATCAAACTCATAATAGAGATTAGAGATCATGAGAGTAGAATAATCTTATATAAAATAAAAATATATAGATTTAAAAAAATCAAAGTAAAAAAAACAAGTGAAAAATAAAATTCAATTAAAAAAATAAAAAAATCACCCGAGTCAATCCAAGTAAACACACTAAACTCATAATAAAGATCAGAGATCATGATAGTAGAATAATCTCATATAAAAAAATAGATTTTAAAAAATCAAAGTAAAAAAAGCAAGTGAAAAATAAAAATGCTATTGCATAAATAATATTTTAAAAGGTTTTAATATTTTTAAAAAATACTTAAAAATAATATTTTTATATCTTATTTAGTCACATCCCCTTAAAAGCGAAAGAAGAAGACCAAAATAAATGAAAGCACTAGAATGATTGGGGCAGCCAGAGCACCCACACTAGGAGGACTTGGAAGTCTAGCAACATTCCTCGTTTCTAACAATGGTAATTTTTTTTAAAAGAGTAATCTGTATTTTAATATATTTGATACATAATTATTTTAATAACCTGATACTATCAAGTTGATTTGACAGGTTTAAGGACTACCTAGAAAATTTACAATTAAAACAATATTAAATGATGAAATTTAAAAAAAATCAATTAAAAAAATTACCCGAGTTAATCTAGGTGATCATACCAAACTCATAATAGAGATTAGAGATCATGAGAGTAGAATAATCTCATATAAAATAAAAAAATACAGATTAAAAAAATCAAAGTAAAAAAAACAAGTGAAAAATAAAATTTAATTAAAAAAAAAAAATCACCCGAGTCAATTCAAGTAAATACACCAAACTCATAATAGAGATTAGAGATCATAATAGTAGAATAATATTATATAAAAAAAATAGATTTTAAAAATCAAAATAAAAAAAGCAAGTGAAAAATAAAAATGCTATTGCATAAATAATATTTTAAAAGGTTTTGATATTTTTAAAAGATAAATAAAAATAATATTTTTATATTTTATTTAGTCACATCCCCTTAAAAGCGAAAGAAAAAGACAAAAATAAATGAAAGCACCAGAATGATTGGGGCGGCCAGAGCACCCACACTAGGAGGACTTGGAAGTCTAGCAACATTCCTCGTTTCTAACAACTCTCCACTACCGCGTATTAACAGGACTCTCTCCTACCCTAATAACAAGAACAAAAAGCATTTCCTCTTCAAACCTCCCTTGACATCATCATCATCTATGATGGACACCTTAGGTGGTGCTTTTGTTTCTGCAGCTGGGGTTTCTACCTTGCCATTTGATAATGGAGGAAACACCAATGTTTTTGCCTTGTCTCCTTGTCTTCTTAAAATTAACAAAGGAGACATCACCAAGTGGTCTGTTGATGGCTCCTCTGATGCTATTGTAAGCTGTAAACCCTTCATTTTTATTTCCTGGGTTTTGTTCTTTCTTGATTCGTTTTAGCTTGATGCTACGAGTGTTGTTATCTTAATGGTTTCATGCTACGAAAATTCATGATTGTTTGTTTTACATGTGAAAATGGGGTTTCGTAAAATTTTATAATTATTTTGTCTTCCCCTCTAACCAATTAGCGTAACTGCACCAGTTGATAAGTACTTCTTGCAAGTCAATTTGATTTGATTTTATTCTTTTTTTTGTTATATTTTTGTGCTAAAAACAGGCCAGAGCCAATTTAGAACCATTACCATGCCTTCTGAGTTCTAATTTCACTAGCTATGAAAAAAATGGGGGAGTTTCCATAGATTCCTATACCTGAGTCAGTTTGGTGACGGGTTTAATTTTTCCTTAATGGGTTTATTGAAGTCACACGTACTGCATAATGTACTAATCCATTTCCATGGGTGCATAATGCAAGTTCTTATATATAGTATAAACACACACTCTCTCTCTCCCTCTCCTTATATTTGATTGCATGCATTTATATTAAATTCAATTATCATCTTCTGCAGGTTAATCCAGCGAATGAAAGAATGCTTGGAGGTGTGGGTGCCGATGGAGGTATTCTTATTTAATCTTTGTTTCCTTTTCAATCTACTCAAAAAATCATTTGTAACAATTTGGAATTCCAATTCATACTGTCAGCCATTCATAGAGCTGCTGGACCGCAACTACGAGATGCATGCTATACTGTCCCTGAAGTCCGACCTGGAGTTCGATGCCCCACTGGAGAAGCAAGAATTACTCCGTATAATCTTCTTGCTTGACTTTGTTTTTTGTTATGATGGAGTTTATTTTTCTATCCTTGAACATATTTATCATTATATTAATGACATGTTGAATTTATGCAGAGGTTTCAATCTGCCTGCATTTCGCGTGATTCACACTGTTGGCCCCATCTATGATGTTGATGGTAACCCTGAAGCCTCACTTAGGAATGCATACAGGTATATCATAACCTTAATAGCATCATTTCTCATTAGTTTAATCTATCATTCTAAACAACATCTCTTGTTTGCCTACAATGGTTTCAGGAACAGCTTGACTTTGGCTAAAGACAACAACATTAAGTACATTGCATTTCCTGCCATATCTTGTGGTGTTTATGGGTAAGTAGCTGTTGACCAAAGGGAACCACCTGGGCTTTTTACTGCCTGAAATTTTATTTACATAGATTTGCATGTTCAAGGGTAAAACCCTAATTGCAATTGTACAATTTTCTTGTCAATAGATGGAAAACTTTACTTTTTAATGGTTTTAGCTCTTGATTTTTATGCCTGAGTTAGGATGATTTGATTGGGAAGCGAATTTTCATATTGATTGCTTGTTTTTGTGACAATGGCCTTCTATGAGGGCCGAATCTCAAGCTTTTGAGTACTGGATTGAATACCAGATTTTGAAATTTTCATGGTTTGGTGTTTGTGAAAACCGTGTGACAGTATCATCAATCTCTCACAATTTTTCTTTTCTTAATTTTTATTTTGTTTCAGTTATCCTTATGAGGAAGCTGCCAAAGTGGCTATATCAACAGTTAAAGAATTTGCTGATGACTTGAAAGAGGTATGTATTATGTTATTCTCATCAAACATCATCATATGGGAATCCAATATCACTCCAACTTGCAAATTGGATCTGGCTCTTTTACATTGTTTGATTATCTGACCATTGCAGAATTTCCTTGAGCAAATTGTTACTGTTATGATCTGGAATAAACACTATATAGAATCCTAGGATAGAACAAAACTATAGATTGTCATTATATCTCTATGGAACTCCTCTGCTAATGTTGTTGGTTCCTCGGATGCATTCTGTTCATAGAATCACTTCTAATATTCTTGTTGGGATATTCTAGAAAAAAAAACAAAAACATTTGAGGTGGGATTATTCATATCAATCACTCCAAGTAACTAAAGAAGATTAAGCTTTTATGGAATTTGTTGTGCTTATCACTGGACTTGTTAATTCAACATTTTAACACCACCATATAGCAATGAAAACCGCCATCTCCATCAACACTTGTCCAGTGGATGCAGTAGCTTGCAAGTATCAAGCAAAAACCTGAGTTTTGATACCAGGCTAATTTATCATGTCTTCCCTAGATGTTTCTGTGATTTGATAGCAGAAACGTACCAATAATATATGGACCAATTATTGTAGCCTTGAAATCTTATTGGTTCTGTTTTAAATTGCTCTTTGTAGGTGCATTTTGTTCTGTTCTCGGATGAAATTTACAATGTTTGGTTGGAGAAGGCAAAAGAGCTGCTCCAGGCTTAGTTTGTACTGAAGCTGGATTTAAGGAGGATGCAGAAGGTAATGGTTTGCGTTGATGTTATAAGCCAATGCATGTAGACATTTTGTGGATTGTCTTATATACCGTGACCTTGTATGAGATTAGATGAATGCTGGCCGCCATAGTGAATTTATATGCAAGCTATACAGTGTGGACACTCTTGAAGCTGTTTTGGAATTTTAGATCTGGAACCCCTCTGCTAGGTCTAATGCGAATGTATTCGACTCTTGTCAGCTAATTAAGCTCAGGCCCAGCCTTTGTTCTAAAGTTCTTCTGTACATTTAATCAAGGTTAACAAATCAAGTGGCATGCACTTTACCGCTAGAGATGTCTTTAGAATTGACGACAGAAGATAACCTGACTAACTGAGCTTCAAAACTTCATCTTTTCATTACAATTAACAATAAACTAAAACTCTTCAGTGTTTTTATTATTTATTATGCAAGTCCAACGCTGAACAGTTTTTTTTTTGGTTTTTATTTATTTATTTTTTCTTTTTTTTCATTTTTTTCTGTTTTATTTTTTTCTGTTTTATTTTATTTTTTTTCTTTTTCTATGCCTTTATGGTTTTTTTTTTTTGCTTTTTTCTTTGTGTTTTTTTTTTCTTTTAATGAATTTTTTTTGTTTAATTTAGTTTGTTAATGTTAATTTTTTTATATAGTTATCAGATTTTTATGATACGGATCCCGGGTTTGATGGGTTAACCTAGTTTGATGAGTTAACTCGAATTTTTTTTTTTGCATTTTTTCTTTTTAATTAATAACATATACTAAAATTATTCAGTGTTTCATTGTGCAGTCCACGTGAAACGCTAAGCTATTTTTTTTTTTAAATTTTTTTTGTGCTTTTTATGCCTTTTTGGGTTTTTTTTTTGTTTTTTTTCTTTGTGTTTTTTTAATGAATTTTTTTGTTTAATTTAGTTTGTTAATGTTAATTTTTTTTTAGTTATCAAACTTTTATGACACGAATCCCGGGTTTGACAGGTTAACCTGATTTGACGAGTTAACTTAGAATTTTTTTTTGTTTTTTTTTAAATTTGACGAGTTAACTCGGAATTTGTTTTTTGTTTTTTTTCTTTTTAATTAATTTTTTTTTCGTTTCGTTTAGTTTTTTAATGTTAAATTTATTTCTATTTAATTATCAGACTTTCATGACACGTATTCCGGGTTTGACGGGTTAACCTGTCAATTTGTTTTTATATTTAGTTATCCAATTTTCATGACGCGAATCCCAGATTTGACAGGTTTGAAGGGTTAACCCGGTTTGAAGGGTTAACCCAGTTAATTCAGATTCTTTTCTTTTTCTTCATTAGTTTTTTTCTTCCTGTTGGTTTTTTTCTTTGTTTTATTTAATTAATCTATTTAATTATCACATTTTTATGACACGACCTTGCAGCCAGACTCACATTCAAGGCTCTTGGGTCTGGTGTTGCAGCCAGACTCACTTAAACTTGAGTTATGAAAGTTTAATATTATTATTAATATTATAAATATTACTCTTGGGTCAAGCGTTGCAACTAAATTAAAGGCTTTTGGGCATATCTTTGCAGAAAAACTTAACACTCTTAGATCTTAGTATTTTTTGATATTTTTTATGCAAGAAAAAAAATTTAACCCATGGCGCGTGCCTTTGTTTTTTTTTTTTCTCTTTTTCTTTTTAAGCATTTTACTGTGGATTGCACAATATAGTTCTTAACGCTCTTTTTCTTTTTTTTATGCCTTTAGTTTTTTTTGTCTTTTTTTAATTTAGTTTCTTAATGTTAAATTTTTTCTATTTAATTATCAGACTTTCATGACATGGATCCCAGGTTTGATGGGTTAACCCAGTTTATTCAGATATTTTTTTTTATTAGTTTTTTTTTCCTGTAAGTTTTTTTTTCTCTTTGCTTTTTCCTTTTTAATTAATTTTTTTAATTTATTTCATTAATAATAAATATTTTTTCTATTTAGTTATCACACTTTCATGATATGAATTTTAGGTTTGACAGGTTAACCTAATTTGACGGGTTAACCCGGTTGATTCAAATTTTTTTTCTTTTTCCTCGTTAGTTTTGTTCTTCCGATTTCATCTTTTAATATTATATGCAGTCCACAATGAAAAAGCTGAAGCCTTTAGTTTTTGTTTTTTGCTTTTTTTTTTATGCCTTTCACTGTGGACTGCACAGTGTAGTTCACGGTGAAAAGGCTGATGCTTTTTTTTTTCTTTTTAATTAATTTTTTTATTTAGTTTGTTGATATTAAATTTTTTTCTATTTAGTTATTAGACTTTCATAACACGGATCTCAGGTTTGACGGGTTAACTCAGTTAATTTAGATTTTTTTTTCTTTTTCTTCATTAGTTTTTTTCTTCTTATAAGTTTTTTTTTCATTTATTGTTTCTTTTTATTTAATATTTTTTTATATTTATTTTAGTTCATCAATATTAAATTTTTTTCTATTTAGTTATCGATTGATGCTTTTAGTTTTTTTGTTGTTTTTATGTCTTTAACTGTAGACTATATACTAAGTTCATAGTGAAAAGGTTGATGCCTTTTGTTTGTTTTTTTTTTTTAATTAATTTTTTTTGTTTAATTTAGTTATCAAACTTTCAGACATGGATCCCGGGTTTGACGGGTTAACCTGGTTTGACAGGTTAGCCAGTTAATTTTGTGTTAACCTGTCAATTTTTTTTTTCTATTTAGTTATCAAACTTTCACGACACGAATCCAAGGTTTGACGGGTTAACCTGGTTTGAAGGGTTAACCCAATTAATTCAGATTTTTTTTTCTTTTTCTTCATTAATTTTTTTCTTCCTTTTGGTTTTTTTTTCTTTTTAATTAATCTATTTAATTAACACACTTTTAGGACACGACCTTACAGCCAGACCCACATCCAAAACTATTAGGTCTGGTATTGCAGTCAGATTCACTTAAACTTGGGTCATGCAAGTTTAATGTTATTATTAATATTATAAATATTATTCTTGGATCAGGCGTTGCAGCCACACCCAAAACTATTGGGTATAGCTTTGCAAAAAAAAAAAAAAACCTAATACTTTTAAATCTTAACTTTTTTTTAATATTTTTTATGCAAAAACCATTGACTCGCGACATCGCGCGGGTCATGTAACTAGTGAAAACTAAAACTCCCCGTGGTTTTACTGTTCACCCTTTTATTGTTCATCTAGTCACAAATCACTGTGAATTTGAATAACATAATGATGAAATTGTTATTGCCAAAGAAACTTGTTAAGCATGCAGTTGAGGGCTTCTCTCTGTCTTTTCATTTTCTTTGAAACAATTCAAATACGTGCTAAAGCAATTGGAGCAGTATAAGAAGCGTACTGGGCTCACGCTAGCGGTTGGGCGCTGCCCACGCCATTCGGGTGACGCGTGCGGCCCCAGAATAAAATCGAGAGTTGCCTTACAGGGCGTTTTTCGATGCGCTTAGCCACCCAGGCATAGTGGCAAGGCGCTAGTGCCGAAGAGGCCCAGTAAGGAGCTATGAGAGGGGGGTTTTCCCTCCCTCCCTCTTTGCTCTCTCTCCTCCTAGAAAATCATGTTGCCCCTTAAAAAAAAACATGGGCCATGCATGATTCCAGTCTAAAAAAAAGTGGGTCAAGCATTGGGTCTGGCATGACCGCTAGACCCAATGCTCGTGGGTCTGGCTTGGCCGCCAGACCTAAGAGCCTATAAAAAATAAAAATAAATAAAAAAACAATCATGATTTCTATTTAGGATATTTAAAAGATAATTTAAATTTTTTTAATAAAAAAAATTATAAAAAAATTAATTAGGATTTTTGTTTAGAATACTTCAAGGATAATTTAATTTTTTTTAATAAAAAATAGAAAAATTTTATAAAAAAATTTATTTAGGATACTTTAAAGGTAGTTTAAATGTTTGTTTTAAAAAAAATATAAAACAATTAATTAGCATTTTTGTTTATGGTATTTTAAGGGTAGTTTAAATGTTTTTTAATAAAAAATAGAAAAACAATTATAAGAAAAATTCATTAGCATTTCTGTTTAAGATACTTTAAGGGTAGTTTGAATGTTTATTTTTATAAAAAATAGAAATACTTTATAAAAAAAACATATCTAGGATACTTCAAGGATGATTTTAATGTTTTTTTTATAGAAAAATAAAAACATTATAAAAAAATAATTAACATTCTTGTTTAAGATATTTTAAAGGTAGTTTAAATGTTTTTTTATAAAAAAAGTTTGGCCGTCATTCTCAATGCTTTTGGGTTTGGCATGACTGCCATACCGAAAGCCTATATAAAATAATTTCTTAAAAAAAATATTAATTAGGATTTCTATTTAGGATATTTTAAATGTTTTTTAAATAAAAATAATTTATAAATAAAATTAATTAGAATTTCTATTTAGGATATTTTAAGGATAGTTAAAAAAAATTTCTTATAAAAAATAGAAAACATTTATAAAAAAATTATTTAAGATACTTCAAGAGTAATTTAAATGTTTGTTTTTTTATAAACAATAAAAAAAATTTAATTAATATTTCTGTTTAAAATACTTCAAGGATAGTTTAATATTTTTTTGAAATAGAAAAAAATTATTTAGGATACTTCAAGGGTATTTTAAATATTTTCTTATAACAATAAAAAAAATTATAAAAAAATTAATTTGTATTTCTGTTTAGGATATTTCAAGAGTAGTTTAAATGATTTTTTTATAAAAATAAAACAATTTGTATAAAAATTATTTAGGATATTTCAATGATAGTTTTAATGTTTTTTTATAGAAAAATAAAAAAAATTATAAAAAATTACTTAGTATTTCTGTTCATGATGCTTCAAGGGTAGTTTAAATGTTTTCTTATAAAGATAAAATAAAATTAATTAGGATTTATATTTATGATACTTCATGGATAGTTTTAAGTTTTTTTTTATAGACAAAATAAAAATCATTATAAAAAAATTAGTTAGCATTTCTGTTTATAATACTTCAAGGGTAATTTAAATGTTTTTTTTAAATAAAAAACTTAATTAAAATTTCTGTTTAGGATATTTTAATGGTAGTTTAAATATTTTTTTAATAAAAGTAAAATTAAATTTATAAAAAAAAATCAATTAAGTATGGCCAGTAGACCTAATATTCTTAGGTCTGCTTGGCTGGTAGACTTAAATCTCTTAAGTGTAGCTTGGATATTAGATTCAATAATAAATATTGGGTTATTCAAGGGTAAAATATATTCTTGATATGAACACCAAACCCAAGACTCTTCAGTTTTATATTAACATTATATTCAAGTTATTTAAAAAAGATTTCTATATTTTTAATATATTTAAAAAATTAATATTAACAATGCAGCGGCTAATATACTAGTACAAGCAAAAAGTAATGTGCTTGCTCTGTTCACAGCAGCGAGAACAGCAGTGTGGCTGCTAAATTTCAGCGACAAGAAATGGTCTCAGTAATTGAAGCAGTGAAGGAGATGATTTCAAAAGAATCTTATGCTCAGCAGCCTGTCATTCTGTGAAATTTGGCAGAGTTTGGAACTTCTGTCCACATGCACAATAACAAATTTCAAGGAATGTCGTCAGGCTCAAAAAATGGGAGAAGAAATTAAGCATACAATTGTTATGAATGGTAATCCAGATCGCTCAAATATGAACCATGATATTGTTGCAACAATAATGACACCAAAAGAAACATGATGCCACTTCCACAGAAAAAGATGGAATGAAGTCAAATGCAGGAGTTCTTGGGTTTTTAAATATCATACACATAATAAAAATAATAAAACAAAATTTTTTGGGACTCTCTAGAATCCTGTTAGACAGATTTAGAGTTGTTTAAAGATTTATTACCTGAATTTTTGGCTTTGAATAATTCTTTAAAAGTTGAATTGTCGCAAATAATAAGTCGTCTAATTGTTCGGCTTCTAGCGGTAATCTATATGAACCACCAGTGATAAATCTTCTAAATCCCAATTTAAGAGAGATGGATTGTTTTATTATGTGACTTGCGTAGTTTTTTTATCAAACAAATAACCATACAAAAGTAAAAGGCATACCTTACTATTTATAGAAAAATTTGAAAGACCTTATAAATTAGCAAATATCAATTTGTCTCTTGAACAATATTCATATATTAATTCAGGATAATTTTATAAATTAACTCAATCAAGTCCTTACTTGATTTTTCTAGGTCTAGAAATTAACAAAATATTAATTTCCTTCTTGAACAATATTCATATATTAATTCATAAAATTTTTAGAAATTAATTCAATTAAGTCCTTACTTGATTTTTCTAGGTCTAGAAATATAATCTTTGTATTAATTATATTCTAGACCTTAATTTTTAAAATATATTTTAATTAAGTCATACTTAATTAAATCATCCCAGTTTAATTTCTGACTAATATTTTTTAATGTGTATGCCCTATTAGGTTCCTAATATGTTGGTCCAAATATAAAATATAATTCTAATTAAATAGAATTAAATAAATTAAACAATTTAATTTATTATCAATTCATCAATTGATTAATTTATATTTGAAGATCAGGTGCATCGTTTAGAACGTTTCACAATCTCCCAAATATTAGAAAATTCATTAATGGTTTGACTTAATCTTTTAGTGACCAGTTTTTTAGTATAATTAATATCCTTTCATCAATAATGTTTCGATTTAACATTATAGCATGAAGTATGCTTGTCATGTTAAATCATGTTTGTTCTCCATATAATAGTCATTGATCATTTGAAAAAGATTTTAAACTCTTTTCAAATCTCATTCCACCTTGGCCAATGATTTCTCAGTCAATACTATTTGACAATATATGAAATATTTTTTTCAATTCACCTAGGATGATGAATTTTCTCTTGATCACTTAAATACTTTCATATAGTTCATGCTACACCTAATATCCACGCTTTCGTTACCTTAATTAAGATAACATGTAGCAGGATCAAAGCATAATATTCTCTATATAAAATAATTTAGTGGTATTAAGTTTAAGGATCACTTACATAATTATCACGTGAGCCTTTCCATATACATAAGTGATCCATATGGAATTCTCATACAGGCAGTTCAATGTACATGTTTTATAACAAGAATCTACATATTAGTTCTAGGTATCCCTTATACCTCAGCTTATAAGAACAATTGCTTCATTTCATAAAAAAAAAGTATAATATGTATTAGTCTTTATAGCTCTAATGAATGTCTAATATTTAAGAGAGCATCGACTAAGAACATTTTAAGAGCAATGTTTTGATGCAATAAGAATCTCATAATTATATCAAATGATTATAGTCGTAAAGACTGGTACATATTACATTCTTTTATTTATGAAAAGAACCAACTGTTCTCATAAGATGAGATATAAATGATGCTTATAACTAATTAAGTATGACTTGATTAAAATATATTTTAGAAATTAGGGACTAGAATATAATTAATACAGGGTAATTCTAAACTTAGAAAAATCAAGGACTTGATTGATTAAATTTATAAAATTATCCTTAAATAATATATGAATATTATTTAAGGATCAAATAGATACTTTACTATTTATAGGGTTTTTAGGATTCCCTATAAATTATACAATATACTAAAAGGGCTTAGTGCCCCTCTTACTGTTTACCTAGACTCAAAGCACTGTGGATTAGAGTAGTGTAATGGCAGCCCAGCCCTTGTCACAAAGAGTTGCAAGGGCAGCGGGGGAGGGGTGGGGTTGTCTTTTCATTGGGATGCAATTGACATTGAATGGATGGTTGGGGAGAAAATGGTCACTTCAAGTTTTAGTGGGGCTGCCCTAAGTGTCAGCCAGGCCCGCGCCTCCAGTGAGGACACCTGGCGCTCGGGCTAACCTGCCCTTGGGCTGGGTCAAGCCCGAGCACCACGTGGTGCTGGGGCTGGCTTGCCCTTACCTTGGGCGTAAGCCAGACCCACGCTCCTACATGGGTACACCTGGCGCATGGGTTGCCTTGCCCAGAGTGCACAGTCGGACCCGCGCACCACGTGGTGAGACCTGGTGCTTAGGATGCCTGCCTATGCGTTGGGGCCACAAATAAAAATATTTTTTAGTATTAATACTTTCAATGATAATAAAAATAATAGTCTTTGTACCATAAATAATAATATTTTTAATATTAATACTTTGAACTACAATGAAAATAAATATTATTACTTTCAATTATAATAAAAATAAAAATATTTGTAACGCAAATAATAATATTTTTGACATTAATGCTTTGAACTATAATAGAAAGAGTAATATTTATAACACAAATAATATTATTTTTAATATTAATAACATCAATTATAATAAAAATGATAATAGTTATGCCACAAATAATAATAATATTTAATTTTATCCTTCAAATCAACTACATGGTTTTTCTTTAGTGGTAATAACATATTAGGTTTGGACGCGAGCGCGCCTAGCCACATGTTGCCATGGCTGCGTCCACGCCCAACCCCACGTTGGATTGGACACGACCATGTCAACTTCATGTTGGACCTGGACGCGTCCACGCCCAACCCCATGTTGGACCTGGATGCGACCGCGTCCACCTCATGTTAGACTTGGACGCGTCCAAGCCCATCCCCATGTTGGACCTCGGCGCCTCCACGCCCAACCCCGTGTTAGGATGGACACGACAACGTACACCCCATGTTGGACCTGGACGCGTCCACGACCTACCCCACGTTGGGTCTGGACGTGTCCCTGGCCACCCTATATTGGACGTGGACGCGTCCACACCCAACCCCATGTTGGACTTAAGCGCGTCCCCACTCAACCCCACGTTGGGCTGGACGCGATCGCGTACACCCCATGTTGGACCTGGACATGTCCACACCCAACCCCACATTAGACCTGGTCGCATCCACGCCAAATCCCATGTTGGACCTGGACGGGTCCCCTCTCAGCCCTATGTTGGACCTAGACGCGTCCCCTCCCAGCCCCATGGTGGACCTTGACGCCTCCACGCCGAACCCCACGTTAGGTCTGGACGTGTCGTTGATCATCCTATGTTGGACTTGGACGCGTCCACGCCCAACCCCATGTTGGACCTGGGCGCGTCCCTGCTCAACCCCACGTTGGGCTGGACGCGACCGCGTACACCCCATGTTAGACCTGGATGCGTCCATGCCCAACCCCACGTTAGACCTAGTCGCGTCCACGCCAAATCCCATGTTGGACTTGGACTCGTCCCCTCCCAGGCCCATGTTGGACCTGGACGCGTCCCCGACCAGCCCCATAGTGGACCTTGACGCCTCCACGCCCATCCCCACGTTGGGCTGGACGCGTCCTCGCCCAACCCCATGTTGGGCTTGTGGTTTGCGATAACCCAACATTTAAGGAATTATTCAAAGTTGAAAAAGATCAGATCTTCAGGTAATAAATCCCTAAACAACTCTAGATCTATCTAACAGGATCATAGGAACTCCCGAATAATTTTGTTTCATAGTTTCGACTATGTGTATGATATTCAAGAAATTCAACAGTGGTATTAAAGCTATTATTAATCAATTAGGGTTGTTGATTGCATGTTTTAATTGTTATTGGAATATTTTGAATAAATTTTATGTGTAAAATTATTTTCTCAAAAGAGTTTGGCTGCTATTTGGGTCAAATTTAGCCAGAATTTTTCCAGATTTGGATGGAAGGTGCAACACTTGGGGTGTTGCTGCGCCACCAGTAACGACACCAAATTTGTTGGCACTCACTACTAGCATGAGAGGCAGCAGCCTACCACCAAACATAGTGCTAGCAACCTTGTGATGTTGTGCTTGACCTGGTGCAACAAAAAGAAAGGGGCATAATTTATGATTTTATCCGTGTAATATTTTTAGGGTTTTTTAAAGGGTAGAATTATGATTCTACCCCTGCAACTAAAATCTAATTACCTATATGTATTTTAGGGCTGAAATTATGATTTTTAAAGTTATAGTAAATCTCTCAAGACAAGATTAAGCTAAACAATGCACAAACTTTCATATTATACTTAAATTGCATCAAGTGGAAGAAGCCAAATTATTCAAACAAAGAATTTAACACCAAAAAATGTAAAGTTACAAATTTTAGATGAAAATAGTAGTGAACACGAGAACCAAACCAATCTCAAACTCATCAAAATAAGTAGACATAAATTTTCCAAATATAGGCATATAGGTGTAGGATGGTAACAAATTCCCATAAACATGATTTCACAAACACATAACAAAGAGTTTACCTAGAAAATCTACACGAAAAAGTAAAATCATAAACCAATAAGGTAAGAAACATACAAATTACACACATAAACATAAACAACTCAAGCATATTGATAAAGCCACGTTATATACATCAAATAAAAGATATATTCTTGAATATAATATGAATATAATCATAACAAGGAAAGGTATACCTAGATGGTTAAGGTAAAGATTCTATTGGATAGAGCTATAGGATTGGACTTTTAGTGGTGTCAATATTGTTACCTCTTACTATTATTCTCTCAAAATCTTATTTTTCTTTTACTCTTTTTTATTATCCTGAATTAAAAAATAGAAACCCTAACTTTCTTTTTAAACTTTTTATGGTTTTTCTCTTACTCTAGTTATTGTTTCTCATAGTAACTTTTCACATTTTCCCTCTTTATATACATATGTATGTCCCTCAAACCTTAACTAACCATAGGGGAGAAGAGATAATCTAGACTAGACAACTTGGGAACTACATGCCTTAGGATTTATAAAAAAAATCTCCATCATCTAAGATCGAAGATAAACAAAGGACAATAAATGATGTTGTATAAAGAGCATAAACAAAATCTTACAAGATACACAGTAAGAAAATCATTAAGGGCGGGTGTAGTGTGCATGTTGTTAGCTTATCATAACCTAAAAAAACACAACCAAATTCTAAATGATCCTAAAATTTGTTAAATTAACACCTCACTTGGATTGAATGATACCCAAATAAAAAAAAACAATGAAAGGTTATGTGAGTGGGCTTAAAACAACAATATTTAGTGAGGTTAAAATTCATAATCATTCTCAAATTTCAGCGCCTTTTCATTGTTAATCCTCTTGAACTTTCAATTAAGCAATTAGAGATAAAATTAAGAACAAACCAATAAATTCTATCAATTGGGTCCATAGTCAAAATTAAATTGGTCTTTTAAGTTCTTTGTTTTTTTAATATGGTCCCTCAATCTTCAAGTCTCTTCAATTATAATTAAAATTAGTTATAAAATTGAAAATTTATTCAATTAGGCTCTTGATTGAATTAATAGAACCTCCAAAGGCATGCCAATTTGACACTTCAATCCTTCATCCTTTAATTCTTTTAATTATAACAAATATTTCTTGAATTGCAGCCTTTAGACTACTCAAATAGTTTTAAAAATTTGTCTTGACAAATTTGAAACTGAGAAATTTTGAAAAGCTTGAAAATATATATACTTCTTTTCTTGAAAAATATTTTTAAAATAAACGGGTTAAAAATTAGATTATAACAAGATCCATGCAAATAAAAGGACCAACCTGTGATCCACACAAATAAAAATAAAAAAGATTAACTTGAGATCAACAAATGAAAATGAAAGGATTAACTTGGAATCTATTTTATGAAAATAAAAAGATCAACTTAAAAACCATGAAAATAAAATAATCAATATGGGATCCATTTAATATAAAAAGAACGAATTTAAAGCATCAACTTAGAATCCACGTAAATAAAAATAAAATGATCAACTTGGTATCCATTAAAATAATCCATCCTTCTTTCTAATAAAAGGGGCTCCAGTTTCCTGTAATCGTGTGTGCAATGCTATAAGAATTTGATCCTGGAAAAGAAAACAAGAAAGTTTTCATTCAATTCTAGAACTAACGGTGATAGCCTGCTGTAGTCATGCACATAACCAGAAGCTTCTGATAAACCCCCACTTGATTAGATGTGCCTCAAGAGACAATAACAGCAGCTGTCCTTTTATAAACAACATACTTCTGAATATCATTGAAACGAAACCCAGCAGTATTACAACTAATATGTGAAAGAATTTCAAGCCACCAGGAGGGAGAAGGGGCGAAAGAATAAAAGCAAGGAATCACCATGTAGTAGTAAGAATATCACCACTCGTCGTTGTTTCTCTGAGTTGAGCAATTGAATACTTTTTTCAAGTCGAATAATATTTCATCAAATCAACAGAAAATCATAGTTCAGACATATCAGAAAGCTACTTTTACACAATTCACAAGGTGTTCTCATCTGATCTGCTAACCGCTTTCAAATACATACAAGTTAAGAGAAGGATGCAAGTCGGGGGTCATAATTTAAACTACTGCTCCTGCTTGCAAAGATAGTTCCTTCTGATCACCAAAAGCTCCGTGCAGAAACTTATAAACAATTGAAACAAATTCTTCAACTTTTTCTTCGTGTGGCAAATGGCCACAGTTCTTAATTACCTCCAGACAAGAACCAGGTATAGCTTTTGAAAGTCCCTTGGCATTCCAAGATGGAACAATTTTATCATTGTCACCCGTGATGATCAAAACTGGTAGTTCATTATCCATCAACAAAAACACAAGAATCAGCATTTCATTTAACCAGTTAATTACAATAATTAATGTGGCATAGCAGATGGTATTTTCATGACTCGAAAGAATGATGCTAAACCAAGAATTTCTATCTATGTAGAGAAATTCTCATAGAGAAAAGGTCCTTCGTTGAACCATATATTAAACCTTCATGCCCCCTCGTCATCCCACTCGTCCTAAAAAATTCAGATTAGAGACGGGGTGCCGCATTAGTTTGACTATTACAATTACTATGAACCAAAAAATAGCACCATTCCACCCAAATGCCTTTCATCTCACTGTCTTCATTTGTCAATCTTTACTTCCTAATAGATATTTTTCGAGATAAGCAGTTTTCCAGAGTTAAACAGCTTTGGAAGGCTGGACGTAAAGTTAGTGCAAGTACCAGGACATGAGATTTCATTAAGTCTTTTTGACATTGATGGCTTTGATTCAGACTCAGCATTTGTGAGTGTTGCCGCAGTGAACTCTGCAAGAGCCTTGTCCCAACCCTTGGCCCTTAAAGGCTGCATTTATAAATAACTTCAAGGTAAGAAATACGCAGTTAACAAAAAATGAATAACATCAAATATTTCATTCTAATATTTTCAAAGCTAATAGACACAAGGACAGAGCTATGTCACCTTTGTATAGCCATTTAGA
The DNA here is from genome assembly GCA_015852605.2 of Populus deltoides. Lineage (NCBI taxonomy): Eukaryota > Viridiplantae > Streptophyta > Magnoliopsida > Malpighiales > Salicaceae > Populus > Populus deltoides. Next base: position 17,748,899 of record CM027582.2, read on the forward strand.
ACATGTTCAGTCACTTGATTTGGATCATGCCAAGCAATCCTCACTGCTCCTCTACCAAACTTATCGATTATCATCCTTATCTGAGAATCAAGTAGTGAAATCATTGTTATGGCACTTACATATTGCAGATGAGTTCATTGTTAAACCCCCAACCAACCCCCAAACACACACACACACCCCCAAAAAAAGAACAAAGAGAGAAGAAAAGGGACTTTCTAAAATCTGCATTAATAATATGGGCTATATCATGTAAATGAGTTTGCAGCTCAATTAGCACCCATGTTCCTTTCCCAAGAGGTCTTGGGTTCGAAAATCTCCTTTGTAATAAAAAATGTTGGCTATATACTGTTCATAAAAACAAGCATTGGGCATGTGTGAGGAGAGCGCTATTTCTAGGGAAATCAGTTTTTTTGTTATAATTGCTACACATCTAAAACAATTTACTCTGCTGGTGTCTACTGAAATTGGTATGATAACACCAGAAACATTTCTGCATACGAGTAGTCTTTAATATTTTAGATTTAACAGTTCTCAACAATCAATTGAATCAGCAAGATCTAGAAATATTGCAAAGAAAATATTGAGACCATCCACAAAGAAAAATACCAGCATTACACCAAAGGCAGAGCGCAAAATAGCTGACAATGCTTTCTTATATATTGAGTTAAGCATATCTGTCATCCCCTTTGCCATCTGCACTATTGCTTGAGTAATGCCTGTAATAAACTTCAATAAAATCTCAAAAATCTTGATAAATGGCTTTGCTAACATATTTGAATTTGATATGTCCCCTTCAGTCTGGTTTTCTCTTCCAACTTTATCTTGTTCCGCAAGCTTTTGAACTGCACGTGGAGCAAGTATTGCTGGGGCAATGAGAATCAGAGCTGCAATGCATTCGGGAGCCTCGAAATATGAATCAATTGCTACAAGAGAACCAGCTGAGTGCCTAGCATGTAAAATTTTTAAACAAGTTCAGAGAGGCGCAAGATTTCACAAAAGTGACATGGGAGAAGAGAAGGCAATTTGCAGCAAGATATTAATGACGAGGGTAAAAGTATAGACCAGTTTTAATGATTCATCCAAAACTGAAAACCAAAAACAAGAGACTTTCCACAAGACTAGATTAGTCTACTTTTCTATGGTGCACTTAAGCCCCTATTTTCTAGGCCTGGTACCACTTATCCTACCCCATTTACTGGCAAACATTAAACAAAGTTCTGGCGAATAGATATACAAAACTAATTAAAAGGATTATCAAAGCCATAAGAATGAACGATATAATTTCTCCTTGAGCACACAAACAGGATTATCGAAGCAATAATTCACATAACAACAGTAGATGCTGGCCACACACACACACAATTAGTATCATTAATGCTCTCTAATCATCATTTGGCAAAATGTCTCTGATGCATGTGTTTGTCATGAGACCAGAAGATCGCTATCGTCTCCCATCCTCACAAGCCCAGAAATTAAATGTGACAACAAAATCATTGAATCATGAAAAAGCCTGCAGTGAACACACCAATAACATGAGAAATGAGCATACCCCACAAGAACTATCTTCTCAGCTGCCAGGAAATCAATGAAGTACAAGGTAGCAAGCACTGAAAATGACAAGGAGTATGGATTCAATGGTTTTTCATCGTTGGTACCAGTTGATAAATGCGTGGAAGCATCCACCCTGGATGTCAATCCAAAAGCTGGTCTGTCAAAGGCAAGAACTTTGGAACCAGTGAGCTCAGCCAAAGGCTTCATAGCTCGACTCCATGAGTAAACAGAAGCTCCAAAACCATGTAACAAGATCATAGGAAGACGAAGCTTCCAAGAATTATTATGAGCAACTTGAGTAAGAGTGTGGCTTTGAGATGAATTATTTGCCTGTGATTCTGCATCATATACCTTATGGTGTATCTGTACCCCTCTAAACTCACAAAAACAACTATCTGGATCAGCTAAAAGTGAAGGGTCTAATAATTCATCTTGATCTATACCAGCAATTTTCTCTCTTTTCTGCTTTGTTCTAGCATCCAGCCACTGCTCTGGAGATCGAAAACCAAAAACAATAAAAATTAATAAAACCCTCACAAGTCACAAACGAGCAGAACAAGATCTCAAAAACAAGGGTGAAGTGATGATGTCTACTAAGTAAGAAACAGAAATTACACGGTGTTAGAACTGGTTACCAGAATATTGGGCACCACCAGAGCCACTGACTGTAGCATGTGGAGATAACTTGACAAATTTTGGACAAGAAGCAGCATATCCATGTTGCAAATTAGGAAAGCTCACTCTTTGCCCCTTAATTCTTGGAACTGAACAACATTTCCCATCATTGTAATGATGGGAAAGAAACACCAACTGCTGCTGGTGAAACACTATCCCACTCATGACTCACCCTTCACCACAGTCACCCTTCACCACAGACTAAAGACTTCAAACTTTATTGCATCGATAAAACTAGTCATTTAATATAATTTTTTTTAAAAAAAAAATTATGAGGTAGGTAGAATGTTTTAATAAATTTTTTTATATAAAAAAATTTAAAATATAAATAAAAAAATAAAAAAATAAAGATACTTATGTACCTCATTGTATTTATTAAATTTATTTATTTAAATAAATAAAAAATAAATTTACATCCTAAAAAACTCATGACGAAACTGATTGAATAAACGCAATATTATGCAAGGCTAAACACATCAACAATATAATTTAAAAATAAATATTTTTTATTTTAAAAAATAAACTTTATTTATGTGTGCGTGTGTGTGTATATATGTGTGAATTAAAATAATACCTTGAAAAATAAAATAGAAACAAAACAACTAAAAAAACTTATATTTAAAAAAGACATGCAAAAATTATGATTTACGTCATGAGACTGAGATAAACTCATAGAAAAAACTTGAATATAATCACAAAACCAATATTAAAAAAAAAACTAATGCAAAACAATAAGATCGTACGAAACTGAATTTCTAACAAATTAAATGTCGAAAGATGAAACTAGAAAAAAACATTAATTACACAAAAGGATCCAAAAAGTAAGGGTGAGAAAAAACATTAATTAAAGGGATGAAAAATTTCAATTAGAGGGTATAATGCAATTGAAAAATAGCTTTAATAAAAAAAATTGAAAGAATAAGGGTTAAATTGAAAAAAAAATAAAATAACAAAAAATCTGATTGAATTGTGAAATTGAAAGAAAAAAATTCTATAAATGAAAAAAAAAAATAATAGAATAGGGACCGAAATTAAAAAGTAAGAAAAAATTATGACAGTGGTGTACATTATCTGTTAGAAGAGAAAAAAGAAGAGAAAAAAATCAAACGACTATTGGCGATAATCCTACCACCATCAATTGCTACGCGCCACTTCAAATGGAAGAGGATACAACGACGCATCTAGAGAGACAGTGAAAAGCCAGTTACGTACACCAGGTGGCGTCATATGCACCGCTTGAATAACATGGACGCCATCCACGCGCTAGGGTGTGTCGAGCACGCTCTAGCATCTTTAAGCATTAAAAAGATTCAGTAAAAATGTGAAAATACCAAAATACTCACGGCAATTACACAAAATATTCATATGGAAGTACAAAAATAGTTCCAAATGCTAAGCTTATGTTTTGTCTCTTACAATATTAAAGATGTAATTGCACTATACATTTATCTAATAGCATAATAATTTTTTTATTATAAGAAAATACATATTTTTACTGTTAAGAAGCTTATATAAAGTCAAGAAAGTCATTGATCAACAATTCTATATTTTATTGATTTTAGGGGTGAAAAAATATTTTTACTATGTAAAAAAAAATTAAAAAAGATATCAACACCCTCACATAAAAGGCTTAATTTTTTTAGACCAAAGGGCACAAAGATAATTTTACTACAGTCCAACACATTTTATGGTGAATTGGGATCCAATAAAACACTCATGCCATTTAGTGTTTTAAATAACTAGTTATTTGACTTGCAAATAGAAAAATTAATTTTTTCAGGAAAAAAAGAATATAATAACTTGGTATTTGTAATTTTAGCAAATGAAAATGAATTTGTAGGCTTATGTTTTTTTTATAGCAAACACAAAAAAATTGATGAGTAAAATTAAAAATGAAAAATTTCATTTTAAAAAAAATAAAGAATGAGTTTTAAGTTAATCCAGGCTAACCAATCAAATTAGTACTCTATATCTTGAATTTCATTTTATATAACAATTGTTTTTATATAAAAAATCATTTTTCATCTAAATACATGAACACATGGCAGCTAGATGCATGAAATATTTTTTATACCTAACAACAATTTACTTATTTGGAAAAAAAGAGAGGTGATTCACGGGGTCCTTAAACAAAACAAAAGCTTTAATTTTTTTTTTGAAGGTATGATAAAAAAAAGTAGGATTTTTTTGCCAAATTAAAAAAAAAACATTTAAAAAACAAAAATACGATGACATAATTAATTGATTTTTTAATTTTTAAGGGGATGAAAAAGCATCAAATTAAGAAGATAAAAAATAAAAAACAAATAGGCTATACACTAAATTAAATAATATTCTAATACATAAACACTATAAACAAAGCTAACAAAATATTTAAAGGATGGAATTGAAAAGAAAAAATAGAAAGGATAAAAAAAATCATTGGACCAAAACAAGAAGGCACAATTATGCTGGCTTTACCAATTTGAGTTAGCATGGTAAACTCACAACTCAAACTGTGAAGTTGGGTTATCTTCACAAAAAGTAAATTGAAAAAAAAATAAAAGAGCTCAGTCTTTAATAAAGTTAATATTGTTGAAGGATGAAAATAAAAAATAAAGTTGGTTTTAAAAAAGAAAAAATGATGTCAATTCAAGTTAACATCTCATATTTATGATTTGAGTCATGAGACTGGGATAATCGCGCTAGAAAAAATTACAATTTAAACTAAAAACTACTGAAATTTTGAAGGATAAACTTAAAAAAAATTAATTAAAAAAGGATGAAAAGAAATTTTTTTAAAAAAGAACGAGAACCGAATTCATCATAAAAGAAATTAAATGATGTGGGATGAAATTGAAAAATAAAAGTCAATAAAAAATTATATAAAAAATAGCAATTAAAAGAATAAGGATCAAAATTGATATATAAAATCAAATTAAATTAAGTTTCAAGGGATGAAATTGAAAAGAAAAAAATAGTATTTAAAAAAATAAGGATCAAATCTGATATAAAAATCAAATCAAGTTAAATTTGAAGAGATGAAATTGAAAAGAAAAAATTAGTGATTAAAAAAATAAGAACCAAATCTGATATAAAAATCAAATCAAGTTAAATTTTAAGAGATGAAATTGAAAAGAAAAAAATAGTAATTAAAACAATAAGGACCAAATCTGATATAAAAATCAAATCAAGTTAAATTTCAAGGAATGAAATTGAAAAGAAAAAAAATTAAAATTAAAATTAAAAAAATGAGGATAAAATATGAGATAAAAATCAAATTATATTAAATTTCAACGGATGAAATTGAAAAGAAAAATAAAAAAGAAGAAGTTAACACAAACAAAGATTAGTTAAAAGAATGAGAACTACAACTGAAAAAAAAAAAAATAGGAGGACATATATCAATTGATAGAAAAATATTTGAGAAAATCACATTTTTTTTAAATGATTTTTTTTAAAATTTTGTTGTTGTTGTTTTTTTAAAATATATATATATATATATATATATATATATATATATATATATATATTATAATTCACATCCTGCATGAACAGTAGGACATGAATTATAATTCACACCTACTGTTCACACAATGAACGGGGAAGAAGAAGAAGAAGGAAAGGAGGGTGGCTCACCTGGCTGAAGGGTTATGGCTGCCATCACTAGTCTAGCTGAGGATAGTGGAAGAGTTGGTGGCGCTCGAAGGAGTTGCTGCTGCTCACGTTACAGGAGCTGCTGCTATCGTGGTCGGTGCTGGTGTTGCTAACGGTTGGAGCTGTTCGAGTCGCCGCTATGACGAGAGAGTAGCCACCCCTGCTGCTGTTGGTAAGGATGAAAGCCCCTGGAAGAGGTGGTTGCTGCCTTTACTGCTACTGTTGAGGTTGCGGCGGCAGAGAAGAAGGAAGATGAAACAGGTCTGCAGGAGAGAGAGAGGGGGTCGCGGTGGCTGCTTGGTGGTTGTGCTGTCTTCCTATGGTGGAGCTGATATTTGTGGTGGTGTATAGGCTTGGTTTGTTGGTATTCTCGCCGGAGAAGGCAGCTGTGGAAGAGGTGGAGAGAGCCGCAGAAGGCTGACAGGGAAAGAAGGAAAATGGAAACAGGGGGAAGACTGGTTTTTTATGATTTTTGGACCCGATTTTCTCCTCCCTCAGGATATGAAATCCACTTCTATTTATAGACAGTGGAAGATGGAAATCTTGTATACACAAGGGAAAAATATTCAGCCCTTGATTCAGTTGGGAAGGATCCCAACCATTAGCTCAAAGTAGGCATGGTGCACTGTTAAATCTGCAGTTGCAGGCTGCCTGAGGTGGCTTTTTTGGGGTGATGCCATGTTCGTTTATTTGCCAGTGAGCCGGTAAAGACCATATCCAGACGTAGAGGGATGTCTGGTGATCAGTTTCGTGCAAGGTCTGGAAAATTTGATGGACGTTAGGTACATTAAATGCAGCTGCAAAGTAGGTAACCAGACTAGCCATTTCAGAGAATTAAAGAAGATGATGAACAGTACCAGAATTCTGTTTTTGGCCAAAGTTCATTTCAGTCCTTCCTCTTTCAATTGCTTTCAATTGAACCTCTAATTGACCCTAAAATTTTGCAATTAAGCCCATGATGAACTTCAATTGGAGCCCCGAAGTACGCACCTATTGCGATATGGTCATTGGTCTCGGATTTCTTCAATTTAGCCCCTAATTGACCAAAAAAACTTCAATTTTCTTGTAATTTGGTCCCTAATTTTAATCAAATAACTTGGTAAAAACTAAATTTGATATCTTAAAATTCCAATCTTCTCAATTAAGCCTAAATTAGACTTCCAAACTAAATTTTTCACCAATTAAGCCCCAAATAAAATTAATTTGACCCATTTAAAGTATAATTAAGTCCTTGCACTTGATTAAATCCTTCAATTGGACCCAAATTAATTCTTAAACATAATTAAAATTCAATTTAGCCCATGATTCAATCAAATTGGCCTATTAAAAATTTAACTATGTCCTTGAACTTAATGTTTATGCAAATTCGTCCAACAATCATTTAATTTAACCTTAAATTTGCATTTTCTCTCTATTTTGGGGCATAATGGGGTATAATTAGGCCTTGAATTTCCTCCAAAAAATTGCAGCTTGATTCCCCAACCTGCTTTCTCCACGTTGCCAGCCTTTATTTTATTTTTTGATTTTTATTTTGAAAGAAAGGTGATTTTGGGAAATAACCTAGAATTGGGTTATGACATTGACATGCAAGATTAATATAACCATCATCACAAACAATAACAACATCACCATCGAATACAACTGTAGTTGTACCATTCTCTTCATTCTTATTTCTGTCTTTGCTCTTTTTATCTTTTTTATACTTTCCACAATCTTTTTGAATATACCCAGGCTTGTCACAATAATAACATTTAATTCCCTTCCTTGACTGAGATCTCCCTCTTGGCTTCCATTTACCTTTTCTATTATCGGATTCTCTATCTTGCTTACCGTGAGAAAACCTATTTTGACTTCTCCCTCGACTTTCCATAACAAGTGCATGAGACTCATAAGTGCTTGTCCCTTGTCCCTTTCCTCCTCTTCTTTTCATTGAGAATGTTATCCTTCACCTTCTTTAAAGTGATCTTTCCATTCGGAGTGAAATTTCTAAGCGACACCACCAAAGTCTCCCAACTATCTGGCAATAAACTCAATAAGATTAGTGCTTTCATCTCATCAGCTAACTCAAGATTTATCAATGACAGCTGATTCAGGAACCCTTGGAATTCACTTATGTGTACTGAAGCATTTTTACCATCTTTATACTTCAAATTCTCAAGGTCTCAAATTATAAAAACCTTATTTTATGCACTCTCCTTAGCAAAGGTTTCTTCCAACATCTTCCAAATTATATAGCAGTCATGTTCTTGAGAAATATGATTAATAGAGTTAGAAGATACCCATTTTCTAACATTAGCGGTCGCCTTTCTCTTAAGTCCATTCCATTTTGCCTAATCTATTTCATTAGGCTTTATTCCTTTACACTCAAGTGCAAAACCAAATCATTGCAATATAAGTTATCCTCCATCATTGTTTTCCATAGAAAATAATTGGAGGAAGTGAGCTTTATCATGCCTGGATCTTTCTTTTCCATTTTAACTGTACAAGAAATTCAATCTATACAACCAACGCTCTGATACCACTTTGTTAGGAAAACAAAAAACAATTGGATACCAATCTAGCCAAATCATAATTGTTAAGTCCTAATCTTTTTCCCTCTTTGTGCAATCAAAATTAGGATCAACCAATCAACAAAATAATGCAATCAATCACACAAATCAACACAAGTGTTCTTCCTTATAAAAACCCGATGCGGGAAAAACCATTGGACCATAGTCCATCTAAAAACTTCCATTATCAACAAATAATGGGTTCACAAGTGTTCTTCCTTATATTTAACTAAGGGCTACAACATATATATCATCAAGAACAACCTATTATTGTAATATAACAAGATTAAAGAGAGAAGTGTTTGAGAGAAACTCATAACACTGATAGCCCTGTTTTATGATAAAATGACCAGTTTTCATACCACCAATCTTCAATCTAACCGCCCAGATGAGGAGTAACGTGTCTAGAAGCTACTGTCAAAATCTCAGCCCAATCCAACAGTTAACGAGCTGGAAATCGAAGAATGAAGATAGACTTTTCAGCTATCTTTTCTTCCTTTTTGTCTCCCGTGCTCTCTCTTCAATTTTTGTTCAAATTAAAAATCTGCTACTACAGTGGCAGATGTTTTTTTTTAATTAAAAAAGGCAACCTTGTTGTCTCTTACCAATTAATGTGGTGGTCCCATCATTACATGGTGCGAGACCACACACAATAAATTCAGTGTAAGTGTGTATTTTGCAAAGATAAAGAGACAAAAAAATTTGTGAAAATGCATGATCTCAAAAGAAAGGCTTAACTACAATGAAAACCATTTGTTGACATCTTAAGCCAAGATTTCCAACTTGGTATGAAAGAAAAGACAAACACACAAAAAACACACTAGAACAATATTGTCATTTACTTTTTAAATACTATAGGAGCCTATTGGGTCACCCAATTCTGGAACGTTTTGCCACTTGTTAGCTTTTGCATGAAGTTATTTGTAGATGTATCTTCCATGATGTGGACAGTTAGTTACGATAGCAACTCTTCTTCTTCCATAACCTTTCATTTCTCACTACATCTCTTGACCTTTCTATCATTTTGTTCCAATGTGTTGATGACCATAACACCTAAGCCTTAAGTAGGGACATATGTCATATCTTTAAAGTGTATTACCTAAGAAACTTTGGGGAATGATACTTGGATCGGGGGGAGGGGGTGACAATCTCTTCTTCTCTTGGTTCCCTTCCTTTCAGCCTAACCAACTCTTTTATAGTCTTTCTTTCCAGGCTTAAAACCGAGCCTGAATATTTGATTTACAGTTTTCATCCTTATCGAACTTATCCTATCATGATTTCCAGAAATAGGATTATACTAGAAAGGAAGTCTATACTCAAGTAATATTTGGCCACCATTCTTGCGGCTTTAGAAATTATTGGTTTTCTCAATACTGTATTTTTTGGCACCTATTCTATATTAACAATTTCAAAAGCATGGAGACTTCCATCTTTATTCCCTTTGGATTCTACGTAGGGAACTGTCATATTTTGTATCATTGCAAAGGTCTCTTAAGCCTTAATTGTCACCAATGTTCCATTCACAATATAATTTAAACACTGATGCAAAGATGATGCCATGACACCAACGACATGTATCCAAGGCCTTCCTAATAACATATTGTATGACGAGTGGATGCTTATCACTTGCAAGGTTATTAAAAACAATTGCAACCCAATAAATAACTCTATTTCAATGGTCCCTACCACTTGCTTTGGGGAACCATTATAAGCCTTAGCCGTCATAGTGCTTGGCAACATATGTGTTGAATCAATTAGCATTTCATCCAACACATGTTTTGGGAGTATATTTAAAGTTGATCCATTGTCTATCAATACTTTGCCAATGGTGTAATCCTAGCACCTTACAGTGATGTATATAGGTTTATTATGACCTGTCCCCCTAGCATCGAGCTCGTCTTCAATGAAGTATAGGTAATTTATCACATGGATTCTTCCAACCAGATGCTTCATAGTCTTTTAGGCCATGTATTGGGGCACATATGCGTCGTTCAACACTCTTCGTAGCGTATTATGGTAGGGGCTCGGAACTCAGGATATGGGACATCAAGGATATCCAAGTAGGGGTTTTCTTCAACTACTCTACCACACTGTACTCATTATGCTTCATTAGCTTTAGGAATTCACCAACTTCTTCCTCACTCATGGTTTTGTTTAGTTTCATATATTTGATATCATTTACAACTTCTTTACCCTTGAATTTTTGTTGCCTTTCTAGTTTCTCAAGCGTAAAACACTTTTAACTTAGAATTAATCCATCAATCTCGGTCTAAAACACAGGAGCAGGACCCTCAACATTGAGAGAATTTCCATAATTATTGTCACACCCTCACGGCAGAGCGGCGACCCTCGATTGATTTCAGGATTTTTGTTTATGTATAAAGGAGTCGCCACCTAGTATTTCGGTCACTAGGAACCCTAATTGGTCTTTCAGAGATTCTAAGACAAGGGACTGGTTGCATAAAGGAAAGGAATTAGCACCCCTAGTACGCTCTACCTAAGCTAATTGCTTTAAAATTGTTATGGTGTTGGTGTTTTCTAATCCCATCAGTTTTCCTAGATTTGATTTAAACTAAATTTATTAAAATAGAAATTCAAGGAGATTCCATGTGTTTTAAAAGCTCATTTCTCCCTTAGTATTTCAAGAGTTTGCGACTCGTAAATCGCAAGGAGGAGGGACAAAAATTTAGAAATCTAGGGCGCTTTAAAAGTCTATTTTTACCTTAGTGTTTTATACTCTCACGGCTCGTAAACCGTGGAGTAAAAAATTGAAATGTCCTCGATTATAATCAAGGCTTCTTTCAAGGATGTGTGATGACTTATTATCCCTAGAAAATTATTTTGGATATTTACCACTTAGGGTTTGTTTATCCAAATGTTAATAGTGAATAATAACAAGTTATTCCCATTAAATATTTTGGATATTCATCCCTTTAGGATTTCTTTATCCAAACATTAACGGTGAATAATAGATGAATTCCCCCCAAAATAAGATTATTTATTTTTTTGAAATATTAACCAGTACCCTTTGGAGTTTTACAAACATGTTGTAAAATCCAGATTCTTTATCCAAACATTAACGGTGAATAATAGATGAATTCCCCCTAAAATAAGATTTTTTATTTTTTTTTTAAATATTGGCCAATACCCTTTGGAGTTATACAAACATGTTGTAAAATCCAGAAATGCAAGAAAATAATTTTTGTTGTGTTTAAGAAATCCATGTGAAAACACATTTTCAAAATTTCCAATATTTTTTTGTATAAAAAAGAGCATTCAAAACATGTTAGGGTATTGGCCGTATGCATGAAAACATTTTTTTTTTATCTATAAGTATATTTGTCACATTGCATCGAAACTGGGTATTCTAAATACGAGATTGATATTTTTTACAACATAAAAAAATTCAGACCTTAAAATAAATATGGCAGAAAATCATAAATCTCTTCCTCTTTCTTTTATTTTTTGAAAGAAAAAAAAAGTAGGTCCGGCCTAGTCACTTGCCCAATCAAGTGACCAGCTGGACACAAAAAGGGTGCAGTTATAGTTTAATCAAAGCTGGGGGGTTACTGTTCAAGTGAATTAATTCACTTGAACAAAATTCACTTGAACAGTACACACACAAAGTAAAATGCATGCAAAGAGACCACGTTACTGTTCAAGTGAATTAAAATTCACTTGAATAGTGCCAACACAAAGAAAACAAATGCATGCAAGAGGTGAAGAGAACAGACCTGGAGACGAAGAAGCTGCATCAACGTTGAAAGCGTGGTGGTTGCTTGGTCTATGTTCGTCTGTTTCAAACCTTTTCCTTCTGTTTTGTATTTGCGTCTGTTTCTTGCTTTTTCTTTCCTCTGCGTCTTCGTCACTCTCTCTACTGGTTCCTGCACTTTCTTCTCCCCTATTTTGCAGATATTATTTGCAAAAAAAATGGAGCAAAGACCGAAAATCAGTCCCTGCTTCTTCCTTGTTTCTCCTCTCTTTTTTTTTGTCTTTTCTTTTCTCTTCTTTCTCTTCTACTGCCTGCCTTCCCGATCTCACAGCAACGCAAGGATGAAGGAAGAAACTTCCTCTGTTTTCTGTGTTTTATTCTCTCCTAACTGCCTACCTCTTTTGTGTTTTTTGTCTTTCTTTTTCTATTTTTCTCCCCCCTTCCCTCAGCAGAAAAGGCTTATATAGCCTAACATGCAACTCTATTTAGGAAACCAATATTACATTAATTCTAGGTTGTAATCTCGAGTGAGCAAAGAATAGGAAACCAGAATATTTGATTTTGATTCTGTGATCAGCAGTGATTTCTTTCCAAGTTAGAGGATGGTGTGGCTCCTTTCTTTCCTTCTATAGCTGGGACCATGAAGCACCAGCTGCTCTTCTTAAAATGAGGCAATAAAAACATGCTCTGCAGCTCTCTATTTAAGCGAGAGAAACATGGAAACCAAACAGGAAATTGCAGATAAAAGGAAAGAAAAATCGGGCTAGCTGTGCAGATAAAAACATGGTTCAATTTTTTCCTCCAGCAAAATTCCTTCCAATTTTCTCTTCCCTCAACTTTCTTATTTTAGCACCTTTTCCATTTGGTCCTTGGTCCAAAAAGGGTTTTAAATTGGCCTTCAAATGATCTTCAAACTTTAAGCATCTTGCAATTGTGTCCCTACAAACTCGGGCAAAAATCCTTCTCACGGCAGGAATCCCTACTTTCACACTAGATATTCAAATGAGAATATCTTGAGCTTCTGATATCAAAATCAAGCGATTCAAAAGCCCAAATTTATCTACACGTCCAGGACTACAACTTTGATGAAGGAGTCGAAGCGAGATAAAATCTTTTTAGATAACAGAATCTGACACGATTCTAGTTGGTAAAAAAGGTTCTTGATCTGACAATGTCGAGCATCCAAATCTGACCGAGAGTCTGCCCTAAGAACAGTGATCCCTAGGACCCAATAAAGGTGTAGGTTAATTTTTCAACATGTCATGAGTGACAAAATATAACTAGGATGGTCAGATATTGTACGAAACCAAGTCAGAATCAGAGCCTAAGTTAGAACAAAAAATTGCGACAACAGCAGAACCAGTTTTTTTAGTGCAAATTTTGAGGGATTTATCCAACCTTAAAGATCAGATAAAGAAGGAACAAATTTAGCATTATGAAGACTCTTGATCAATCTAAGAAAACTTGACGATTTTGGTAGCAAAAGGGAAGGATAACGAGAGCAGAAAACAACTTAAATAGGGTTTCAAAAAAATATTTCTTTCTCTGCTTTTGTCAATCTTCCAGCAAATATGAGTTAAACTCCTACACTCAGTTCAAAAGAGGTATACACCGTCTCCAGCACGTAGGGTCCAAAAATGAGTAACAACAGCTACCCCCTCTTTACAATGCTTACGAAGCAAAACTTGTCAAGTGCTTCGCGTAGTAAGTGTTGTAAAGATGAATTGTCTGATCATGCTAAAACTCAGTGATTTTCCTAAATAATGGTCTCCCTATCAGGTGACCTGCTCATCCTAAAATTCTTAGAAAACTTCACGCTTTACTAAGAAACGGTCTCAATATCGGGTGACCTGCCCACCTTAAGATTTTTAGAAAACTCCACGCTTTTCTAAGAAACAGTCTCAATATCGGGTGACCGGTCCCTCTTAAAATTCTAAGAAAACTCCACGCTTTTCTAAGAAACGGTCTCAATATCAGGTGACCTGCCCATCTTAAAATTCTTAGAAAACTCCACACTTTTCTAAGAAAATTCTTAGAAAACTCCACGCAATCCTAAGGAATGGTCTCAATATCGGGTGACCTGCCCATCTTAAGATTCTTAGAAAACTCCATGCTTTTCTAAGAAACGATTTCAATATCGGGTGACCTGCCTATCTTAAAATTCTAATAAAACTCCACGCTTTTCTAAGAAACAGTCTTAATATCAGGTGACCTGCCCATCTTAAAATTCTAAGAAAACTCCACGGTTTTCTAAGAAACGGTCTCAATATCGGGTGACCGGCCCATCCTAAAATTCTTAGAAAACTCCACGCTTTTCTAAGAAATGGTCTCAATATCAGGTGATCGGCCCCTCTTAAAATTCTTAGAAAACTCAATGCTTTTCTAAGAAACGGTCTCAATATCGGGTGACTTGCCCATCTTAAAATTCTAAGAAAACTCCACGCTTTTCTAAGAAACGGTCTCAATATCAGGTGACTAGCCCATCTTAAAATTCTTAGACAACTTCACGTTTTTCTAAGAAACGATCTCAATATCAGGTGACCTGCCCATCTCAAACTTCAAAAGAAAACATCTTAGCTCGAGGAAATGAAGCAATGCTGGTTCACAATTCCTATCCTTTTCCGTAGTTCCGTTGACCTGAGATTTTGTACCTCAGTGGTTTTCCCAAAAACTTGGAACTATTTTGGCTTTCATCATACCTTCTTCTGCCAGGTTAGTGTTATGACAATATAGCATACATGTTTTTTTGTTACCTATTTTGGAAACATAGGTCCCCCTTTCTGTTGTAGACTTATTGAGCTCCTATTTCCATTTGTTTGTCCGACTCGTCCTCTTGAAATAGAATATGCTCCACGCGCTATACTTCCTATCCTCTTGGTGGAGAGATCTCTGGTTCCTTATGGGGCCCTTTCTTGCTCCATTGAGTATTTATTATTATTATTATTTTAAAAGGAAAACTCAAAAGATTTGGTTTTGTTCGTGAAAACTAAAACTTTCAGTGCAATTAACAATTCTTATAAAAGATGCTTTTTTAGAAGTTTTTATGATGATACCCCTTTGTGCTTTGGTTCACTATGGACCCCTATATGCACCTTTTTGCCCCTAATATGGTGTGTAATACTTGTCAGTTTTAAAATTGGTTTGGTTCCCTCCAATTGATGGAGTCATTTCCTTAGTCACGTGTAAGAAAAGAGTTTGTTTAAGTAAAAAAATTCAAATATTATGAGATCATGCGTTTTATGAAGAAAAGGTGCTTTACAGAGAGAATTCATGACTGAACTTTATTTTGTTGATTGGGAAATTACGGAATACATCAAGTGTAATATTTCCATATAGAGTCAGACTTCATTGGCCTAACTAGATCTTCTCCATCCATTCTAAATAACAGCAAAGCTCCTCTCGAGAATGCTTTCTTTACGACGTAAGGGCCTTCATAGTTCGATGCCCATTTACTCTAATCTTCTCCTAGTAAAGGCAAAACTTTCTTCAGTACAAGATCTCCTTCGTGGAATCCTCGAGGTCAAACCTTCTTGTCGTATGATTTGGTCATCCTTCTTTGGTAGAGTTGATGATGACAGATTGCGGCTATCCTCTTTTCACTTATCAGATTCAGCTGTTTATATCTAACTTTTTCCCATTCTACCTTTTCCAGCTCAGAGTCTACTAGTACTCTTAATGAGGGGATTTCCATTTCTAAAGGCATAACCGCCTCCATTCCATATACCAACGTGTATGAAGTGGCTCCTGTTGAGGTTCGGACTGCGGTGCGATACGTATGAAGGGCAAATGACAACGTCTCATGCCAATCCTTATAGGTGACTATCATCTTCTGAATAATCTTTTTGACATTCTTGTTAGCAGCTTCTGCCGCACCATTCATCTTTGGTCTATACGGTAGAGAGTTGGAATGCTTGATTTTCCATTTAGCGCAGAGTTTTATTATCATCTTGCCATTGAAATTCTAGGCATTATCAATTATTATCTTTTCTGGTGGACCATACCAACAAATCAAATCTCTCTCAATAAATTTCTTCGCCACTTTTGCGTCATATGAGCAAATGACCCAGCTTCTACCCATTTTGTAAAGTAGTCGATAACCATGAGAATAAACCTATGACCATTGCTGGCTTTTGGGTTTACAGGTTCAATCACATCAATTCCCCATATTGTGAAGGGCCATGGAGAAGTCAAGTTAAACTGAGGAGCTGGAAGGGAGTTGATTTTGTCACTGTATACTTGGCACTTATAATATTTTCGGACATAGTCAATGCAATCCTTCTCTAATGTCATCCAGAAGTAACCGGCTCTTTGTATCTTCCTAGCCATCACGTGTCCATTAGCATGGGTTGAGCAAATCCCTTTCATGGACTTCCCGTAACGCGTTTTTTGCCTCAAATTCATCCAAACATCTCAACAAAGTCCCGTCAACCAACCTCCTCAAGGTCTTCTTGTCGATTTTGGATGCCCCTATGGGATATGCATGGTTTTGGATGAAATTCTTGATATCATAATACCAAGGGTTTTCCATTCACTTCTCTTTCAACTGAGCAACAATGAGCTGGGTTATTTCTGATATTGTTGTGTACCGGTTGTACCTTGTGCCCAAAGTCTATCTTGGCCATAGATGCTAGTGTGGCCAAAGCATCTGCAAACTACTTTCCTTCCCTTCCCAGATGGGTGAAATCTATTTCCTCAAATTCTCCTTTTACTTGGCAAATGATCAGCATTGAGTCTCCATACACATCTATCTTTCTGATGTTCATCTCCAATGCAACCTCTAAACAAGCTTCATACTCAGCCGTGTTGTTGGTACACCCGAACTGCAGCTTAACTAAAATCGGATATTGCTTCTTATAAGGAGAGATTATCACTGCACCTGCTCCGTTACCACATACATTTACAGCACCATCAAAGTACATAATCCACCAATCTAATTTCTCTTCCTCGATTGCAAGCACATCTTCATCGAGAAAGTCAAAGTTTAATGACTCATAATCTTCTATAGCATGGTCAGCCAGGTGATCGGCAATAACACTCCCTTTCACGACTTTCTTTGTCATATATACTATGTCATACTCAGCCAATAGAACTTGCCATCTTGCAATTCGGCTCGATAAATAGGGCTTTTCACAAATGTACCTCAACGGGTCTAATTTAGAAATTAACCACGTAGTGTGATACAACATATACTGTCATAATCTCCTTGCAGGCCATGTCAGTGTGCAACACAACTTTAAAATCATAGTATACCTAAACTCACATTCCGTGAACTTCTTGCTCAGGTAATAAATGGCCCTTTCTTTCCTTCCGGTTTCATCATGTTGCCCAAACACACATCCCATTGTTGTTTCAGTTACTGTTAGGTACAATATTAATGGCCTTTCTGGTACTAGAGGAACAAGCTAGGGTGGGTTCAACAAGTATTGCTTGATTTTCTCAAAAGCCTCTTCGCACTCTTCATTCCAAATTCTAGGGTTTTTCTTCCTTAACAAACAAAAGATCGAATCACAAGTCATGGTTAATTGGGATATAAACCGAGCAATATAATTCAACCTTCTTAAGAAACCTCTCACATCCTTCTTAGTCTTGGGAGGTGGCATAGATTGAATAGCCTTTACTTTGTCAAGATCCACTTCTATCCCTTTGTCACTCACCACAAATCCTAATAACTTCCCAGATTTCACCCCGAACGAACACTTCGCTGGGTTAAGCCTCAACTTATATTTCCTTAGTCTTTCAAACAATTTCTTCAATATTTGGACATGATTCTCTCCCTCTCTAGATTTAGCAATCATGTCATCCACGTATACTTCAATCTCTTTATGCATCATGCGTGAAACAAAGTCACCATAGCCCTTTGGTAGGTGGCCTTAACATTCTTTAAACCAAATGGCATGACTTTGTAGCAAAAGGTTCCCCATGGTGTTACAAAGGTTGTCTTCTCCTTATCCTCTTGTGCCATTTTTATCTGATTGTAGCCCAAAAATCCATCCGTAAAGGAATATGTGGAGCTGCGTGTTGCATTATCAACTAACATATCTATGTGTGGTAGAGGAAAATTGTCTTTAGAGCTAGCCTGGTTTAAGTCCCTAAAGTCCACACAAACTCTGATTTTACCTTCCTTTTTGGGTACCACCACTATGTTCGAAACTCATTGTGGATACTTGACTACTTCCAAAAAAACCAGTGTTCCATTGTTTTTCAATTTCTGCCTTTACTTTGATTAAGACCTCCGGATGAGTTCTTTTCAACTTCTGCTTAATCGGCTTGTATCCTTCCACCAATAGTATCCTATGTACTACAATATTCGTATCCAAACCAGGCATATCCTCATAGGACCAAGCAAAGACATTTACATAATCTCGGAGCAGTGCAATCAACTCTTCTTTCTCTTTAGGGGTGATCAAAGTTCCTATTTTCAACTCTCTTTTGATTTCTTCATTACCCACATTTATGGTTTCAAGTTCCTTTTTAGCGGGCCTTCAAGCTTGTTCGTGCTATTCTATTAATTTTATGAATTCCTATATGTTTTTCTCCTCTCATTCCTCATCTTTTACAACTACTATGTATTCTTTAAAGTTTGGTCATTCATTCTCAATGTAAGGTGCAGGTGTTGTTGTGGAGGATCTGCTTTCAGGGTTCCTGAAAGCGGGAAGTGATGTGTAAATGCATAGTAAGACATTAAGATGAATTTTGAAAATGCATGATCTCATTAAAAGGAAAAGATTGGCTCAAAAACAAAAATAAAATCCAATTGACATCTTGAGCTTCAATTGTCAATGAATAAAAACAAAACAAAATAGAAAAAGGCAAACAACATAGATAAAATTATAATCCAACAATCATTGTTGATTGCATTTTGAAAACCAATGGAGCTTCTTGGGTCTCCCAATTCTGGAACTTCTCTTTTTCAGCTAGCTTTCGAACGAAAGTCCTGGCGGTAAATTCTTCCAGAGTGTAGATGGTAATTGCGGTAGCTCTTCATCCCTTTTTCTGGATTCAATCTTCTCAGCAATGTCTTCAACTTGATCTTTTTTTAGAGTGTTTATGTTCATTGAAGAAAGCTTCTGAAGAAGGTTTCCATGTCCCTTATCAGGTTGCATCACATATGCGGCCTTTGGAAATGAAATCCTGATTGGAGGGATGACTAAGCTTTCTTCTTCAGGCTTCCTTCCTTCAATCCTAGCCATTCTCTTCTCCATTCTTGCACCAGCAGCTCGCTTGTAATCCTTCTTCTTGGGCTTATATCCAAGCCCAAACCTCTGTTCCGCAGCTTTCAGCTTGATTATATCAATTCATTCAAGTCTTCCTTTCTCGATGTCATATGGGAAAGGAATCTTGTGCTTCAAAAAGCTTTTAGCAGCCATTTTGGTGGCCTCCGAGATTTCTGGTTTCCTCACCACAGTGTTCTCGAGCAGCCACTCGGTATTCACAACTTCAAATGCATGAAGGTTTCCATCCTTACAATCTTCAGCTTCAATGAATGGAACCGCCACGTTTCTTACCATTGATATAGTCTCCTCAGCCTTAACAGTAACCAGAACACCATTGGTAATGTACTTCAAACATTGATGCAGCGAGGAGGTGACAGCTCCCGTAGAGTGTATCCATGGCCTTCCTAACAACATACTATAGGAAGGGTGGATATCCAACACTTGAAGGGTTACTAGAAAGACTTGTGGACCCACAGCTAGTTTGACCTTAATTGTCCCTATCACTTGCCTTGGCAAAACATTGTACGCTCTAGCCGTCATCCCACTGGGTTGCATGTGTGAGGGATCTACCAGCATTTCATCTAACATATGCCTTGGTAACACATTAAGGGCTGAGCCGTTATCGATGAGAACTTTACCGATGAGATAATCTTTGCATCGAACCGTGACATACAAGGGCTTTTTATGTCCTGTTCCTTCAGCGTCAAGTTCATCTTCTGTGAAATATAAGTACTTGGCAACGTGGATCCTCCCTACTAGATGCTCCATAGTCTTTTGTTCAATATCTTGGGGTCCGTAGGCCTCATCCAGTACTTTTTCCAAAGCATTACGATGCGGCTTGGAGTTGAGTATTAATGACATGATGAAGATCTTGGCAGGGGTCTTCTTCAACTGATCCACTATACAGTACTCACTATGCTTCATTAATTTTAGGAACTCATTTGTTTCTTCCTCAATCACAGGTTTATTTACCTCAAGCTCTTTATCGAGGTCCAACACCTCCTTGCCCTTAGCCTTTCTTTGCTTCTCTAGTTCTTCAGGTGTGAAACAATGACCACTTCGAGTTAGCCCACTTATCTCAGTTCGGAACAATGGCAAAAGAGTTTTGATATTCGAGGTATAACCATAATCTCCAGGCATCGCTCTATAGTCTACTTTGTTTGCATATGAGGGTTTTGTTAATATCAATTTCGAGAGCCCATTAGCTATTAATTAGACTCTATATTTCCCCCGATTCTCTTTCATCTCTATCTCTTCATTATCTTTTATAGCCTCAATCCTTAACTCTTCTAAAGTCAGTGTTCTCACAAACTTTTGATGAAACTCAATGCATTCATCAATGTGATGCCCTTTCTTTTTATGGAATGGGCAAAAATCATCTTCCATCATGCAATGTTCAGATGATTTCTCCAAATGTCCAGATTGTACCAACATTTTATACAGCCTCACCATGGTCACTCTTAGCACATTCTTTTTGCTACCGACCTCCATAATATTCACTCCACTACCACCTATAACATGTTTGGGTAGAGGGTTCAAATTCACATTAGGCGAATCTTCAAAAGTGACCCATCTAATTTTGATCAACTTCGATACCCTATTCTTAAAAGCTACACAGTTTTCGATGTTGTGACCCGTATTACCAGCATGGTATTCATAAGTCAACTCGGGGTTGTACCAGGTAGGGAAAGGTGGTTGCATATGAGGTAATAGTAGGGGAGCTATTTGCCCAATACTTAACAACTTGGCATATAACTCCTTTAGGGTAATTGGCAAAGGTGGTAATTGTTCTTCTAGTTGTCGGTTGTCTCTCCTTTGGTAACTGTTTTGGTTATTGGCGGGGAATTTTGTTTGATGGGGTTGGTTTGGGACGAAGGGTTTGGAAAAGTTGATGCTGGTGATTTGAGAGGTAGGTGTTTGGTAGTTTTGGTAGTTTTTGCCTTTCTCTTTGTAACTGTTTTCTAGGTTATTCACCTCAATTTCCTTCTTTTTCCTAAGAAAACCCCTCTTCTCTATAGGTTCCGCAATTCTCCCACTTTGGATTCCTTGCTCAATCCTTTCAGTAATTCACACAGCAACATTGAAATGCTAGGCTGAGCTACCCATAAGATGTTAGTATGGGGCCCTAAAAGTATTAGCAAACAGTGTTACCATCTCCATCTTTATTAGTGGAGGTTGTACATTGATAACTTGGTCTCGCCACCTTTGAGCATAAGCCCTCACGGACTCTTGAGTTCCTTTCTCCATGATAATCAGACTGGTCCTATCAGGAGCAATCTCAAGATTGAACTTGTATTGCTTTAAGAAAGCATCTGCTAGATCTGTCCATCTCTTGATCCTAATGTTGTCCAGCCTCATATACCAGCTGAGGGCCAATCCTGTTAGGCTATCCTAGAAGAAGTAAATTATCAATTTATCATCGTGGATAACTTCTACCATCTAGTTATAGTAGGAATGAAGATGGGTCTTTGGGCATTCCATTCCGGTATACTTAACAAACTCCGGCACTCTGAACTTCTTTGGAATTACGATGTTAGGCACCAAACATACTTCAGCGGCCCTAATTGGGTCAAATAAATCATTTCCTTTAATAACCCTTAGCCTCTCTTCTAGCGCAGTCCACTTATCATACCCTACATGATTAGAGAATCTGACGTCCTGTGGATCTTCGTTTGTTAAATCCATTGTAATAGGGATTTGGATGGGCTGAGTGAGATTAGGATGCTGCTTATTTGGTGTATTTGCCCCCGCGTTTATAGGTGCGACAGGGATTTGAGCTACTGGTGGTGCTTCATCAGGTTGAGTAGACGTTCCCTCTCCATCTTTGGCTCTCAACATTTGCTCGAGCAAACTGGTCAGGTGCGGCACATCATTCCGAACTCCTTCAAGCTCTCTTTGGTACTGAGCTTCTGGTTGTGACCTTTCTTCGTTTTCCATCTTTTTTCTTTGTCGAGTGTTGTGGATTCTAGAAGGGGGACCTATGTTTCTTAGTTTGCAGATGCATGCATAGATGTATGAGAAAATGCATGATTGTGATGAGAATGCTTTGTATATTGGGTATGGATGCAGCCTTCTTGTGAACAAATAATAGTCACCACCTTATAAACATAGGTTCTCTTGTCACATTGCTAGGAGTACTGCCTTTCAAGTCGTTTACTTGAATCATATTCACCGAAACAGATTTTGCATAAGAAGATAGGTCAACGCCCTTTTCATTAATGCTTGATAAGTTTATTACATTTATAAATAAAAATGAAATACAAAATATATTAATCCCTTTCCTCCACAAACTCTCTAGCCAAAGGTAAAAAGGCAAAGCCACGGTTCTCAATCTTCCTTAGAAAGGCATCGGTTTCAGCTAGGCATCGGCGATAGCAAATGATGTCCCCTCCCACATTTCGCGCATTGATTCTAATAATCTGAGCATGTGTAGCAGCTTCATCCATTTGCTCATTTGTCTTGATCATCTTTTCTATTAGCAACATATTGGTTCTGTTTAAAGCAGCATTGTTGGCGTCGATTTGATCCTTGTGTTTTTCCATTGCTACTAGCTTCTCATCTAAATACTTCACCTTTTCACATTTCTTGTCAAGTTTTATTCTCATAAATTTTATCTCATTCTTCTTAACCGCTAATTCTGCTTCAACAGCCTCAAAACCTTTCCTTTTACTTTCTTCTTTTGCAATCCCCGTCGAACGGCTTTCCAACTCCATATATTTCTTGTTCAAATCCTCATACTTCCCAATCCTATCCATCAATTCGAACTAAACTTGTGCAAATTTTTCTTGGTAATATTCTACACTTCCTTGACAATCGTTAAAATCAATCTCCTTTGCTTCAAGTTTAGAGCAACTTTGCATCCAATCCAAACTCATCCCTCCTAGCTCCTTCGCACTTTCTTCCCTAACAATTTTCTACTCACTTAGTTTTAACTCAAGCTTTGTTATTCTCGCATCTCTAAATTGTATTTGCTCATCTAGAAATGCTCTCCTTTTATCCCCTTCCAGCATCATTTCTTCCAATATTGCCTTGTCTTTTCTGCTTTTGCTGAACTCTATCCGAAGTTTTTCCACTTGTATTCTCAACTCCTCTTTATTATTGACCCTTTTCCTCTTAATAGGCTCTTCTACAGTTTGGGGAGATTTGATTCCTACACAAGGCATGGCTGAAGCAGCTAGGTCTCTCCATCTTGCATATCCTTCACTTGCACTTGGATCCTTTAAATCTTCTATCTCAACCAAAACCATATGCATCCAATCTTGTTTGATGATCTCCAAAACTTCTTGTGCAATGGGATCTTTGAATAAACTAAAGAATTGAGCAATTCCCATAGTCCTTGGAACAAACTGCATGCCCTAAGTTGCCTTACCACCAGGGTAGGAGCATAACTCACATAGCCTGTAATCCCCACCAATGGCATCCAACGTCTCTGTCCACAACTCATTAGGACTTTCACTGTCGTTACCCATGGGGATCTCCACTTGAAATCACTATTAGGCAAACCTTCTAATTTATCAACCTAACCTTGGTTGTCTAGATCTCCCCATTCTTCTTCTTCTACAAACTTTAGGGGTCTTTGGGTGAACCATCAAAAAATATTGAAGACAGGTTTTTTCGATATAGCTAACCATCCAGATATACAACAACTGCGTGCAGCATCTCATTACTCCTTTTCCGGTCCTCCTACAATGATTAAGTGTCAAGATGGTTTCAGCTAAAATAACAGCCACTTGATTGATTTGTGTATTCTCATACTCTACATAAGCAACAACGGCCTCCAAACTCACTACACCCGTCTGACTTGGGAACAACACAAGGCCAAATATGCCCAAGGCAATCAATCTCTCTTTTTCTGATCCTGACTTCTTTTCCAGTTCAATTTCTAGCATCCTCCATTTCAGACAAGTAGCATTATTTTCCAAAAAATTTTCCAAGTTGGCGATTCTGAGCAGTTTTGACAGTTCGGGGATAATCTTGTTAAATCTCAAAGGAAAATAAATCCTATACAGATTGTTTGGAAACTCAGTCAACATCCCATATTCCTTCATAATGGGAGATAGGTCTATGCTTTCAAAAGAAAAACACCGGTAGTCTGGATCCCAAAAATGAACTAAGGCTCGCACAGCTAGGCTTAAAACTTCTACCTTTGCAATCTTCATCAAACGTCCGTATTTTCTAAAAAATGTATCCTTATCCACATTTTGAAAGTGAGTCGTTAACTTGTTCACCTCATAATGTAATTCAAGTTCTTGATTGGTGACAGCTTCTTAGCATCGCTTCTAAGGCAGTCTCCTTCAGTCAATAGTGACAGTTCAGAATTTTTCCCATATTCTATGATGGAAAATTTAGCAATGGTGGCCATTTTGTTCACAAGTCCTACAATTCAAGATGCCTTGGGGTTAGACTTGTTCTGATGCAAAAGATATTATAGAGCATACACCCTAAGGATAGGTTCTAGTTCCTTTACGTGAGACATATAGTAGGTTTACTACTTGGTCTCTAAAAAAGGGTCTCTTGTTGTCCCAGTGATCGCCCTTATAAAGGCAATATGGGGGTTCAACAAATAGTGGGATGGCACGTATACCAATCACTATCAATCTAAACACTCAGCAAAGAGTTAGGGTTTACACAAACTTAAACCTTGAATCAAGTCATAAGGCAAACTGCTAGTTCCCCACTTAACTTAAAGTTAAATATGTGTGCCCTAAAAAAGATAATAATAATAATAAAGTGATGCATGACTATACCATGTATGATAGAATATGAAGATGCATGCTAAAGCTTTTAAACAAAGTATCATTCATAGTAAAAAAAAAAACAACAACAACACATAGCATGAACTAAAAAACAATTACCAAGCCTAGTCCTAGGGTCCCCAGCGGAGTCGCCATCATGTCGCACCCTCACAGCGGAGCGCGACATCACGGCGACCCTTAATTGATTTTGGGATTTTTGTTTATGTGTAAAGGAGTCGCCACCTAATATTTTGGTCACTAGGAACCCTAACTGGTCTTTCAGAGATTCTAAGGCAAGGGACTGGTTGCGCAAAGGGAAGGTATTAGCATCCCTAGTACGCCCTACCTAAGGTAAGCTGTTTGGTGTTTGGTTTGCTTTATAATTGCTATGGTGTTGGTGTTTTCTAATCCCATCAGTTTTCCTAGGTTTGATTCAAACTAAATTTATTAAGATAGAAATCTAAGGAGATTCCATGTGCTTTAAAAGCTCATTTCTCCCTTAGTATTTCAAGAGTTTGCGACTCGTAAATCGCAAGGAGGAAGGACAAAAATTTAAATATCTAAGGCGCTTTAAAAGCCTATTTTTGCCTTAATGTTTTATACTCTCATGGCTCGTGAACCGTGGAGTAAAAAATTAAAATATCCTTGATTATAATCAAGGCTTCTTTCAAGGATGTGTGATGACTTATTATACCTAGAAAATTATTTTGGATATTTACCACTTAGGGTTTCTTTTATCCAAATATTAACAGTGAATAATAACAAGTTATTCCCATTAAATATTTTTGATATTCATCCCTTTGGGATTTCTTTATCCAAACATTAACGATGAATAATAGATGAATTCCCCTAAAAACCTGGAGATAAAAAAGCTTCAACAACGTTGAAAGCGTGGTGGTTGCTTGGTTTGTGTTCGTCTATTTCAAACCTTTTCCTTCTATTTTGTATTTGCGTCTGTTTTTTGCTTTTTCTTTCCTCTGCATCTTCGTCACTCTCTCTACTGGTTCCTGCACTTTCTTCTCCCCTATTCTGCAGATTTTATTTGTAGAAAAAATGGAGCAAATACCGAAAGTCAGTCCCTGCTTCTTCCTTGTTTCTCCTCCTTTTTTTTGTCTTTTCTTTTCTTTTCTTTCTCTTTTACTGCCTGCTTTCTTGATCTCACAGCAACGCAAGGATAAAGGAAGAAAATCCCTCTGTTCTCTGCGTTTTTTTCTCTCCTAACTGCCTACCTCTCTTGCATTTTTTGTCTTTCTTTTTCTGTTTTTCTCCCCTCTTCCCTCAACAGAAGAGGCTTATATAGCCCAACATGCAGCTCTATTTAGGAAACCAATATTACATTAATTCTAGGTTGTAATCTCCGGTGAGCAAAGAATAGGAAACCAGAATATTTGATTTTGATTCTGTGATTAGCAGTGATTTCTTTCCAAGTTAGAGGATGGTGCGACTCCTTTCTTTCCTTCCATGGCTAGGACCATAAAGCACCAGCTGCTCCCTTTAAAATGAGGCAATAAAAACGTGGTATGCAGCTCTACATTCAAGTGAGAGAAACATGGAAACCAAACAGGAAATTGCAGATAAAAGGAAAGAAAAACCGGGCTAGCTATGCAGATAAAATGTGGTTCTTCAATTCCTTCCTCCAGCAAAATTCCTTCTAATTTTATATTCACTCAACTTCCTTATTTTAGCACCCTTTTCATTTGGTCCTTGGTCCAAAAAAGGGTTTCAAATTGGCCTGTAATTGATCTTCAAACTTTAAGCATCTTACAATTATGTCCCTGCAAACTCGGGCAAAAATCCTTCTCACGGCAGGAATCCCTACTTTCACACTAGATATTCAAACGAGAATATCTTGAGCTTCTGATATCAAAATCAAGTGATTCAAAAGCCTAAATTTATCTACGCGTCCAGGACTACAACTTTGATAAAGGAGTCGAAGTGAGATAAAATTGTTTTAGAGAACAGAATCTAACAGTAATCTAGTTGATCAACAGGGTCTCCTGATTTAATTCAGAAACTGACAATGCCAAGAATCTCGATATGACTGAGAGCATGATCTAAGAAAAAATCAACAAAATTTATGATGGAAATACAGTTTTTAGTGTAAAACTCGGGCCAGGATCCTTCTCGCGACAGAATTCTCTACTTTCACGTTAGATATTCAAGCGAGAATATCTTGAGTTTATGATATCGAAATCAAATGATTCAAAAGCCCAAATTTATCTACGCGTCCAGGACTACAACTTTGATGAAGGAGTCAAAGTAAGATAAAATCTTTTTAGATAACAAAATCTGGCAGGAATCTAGTTGGTCAAAAAGGTTCTTGATCTGAGAATGTCGAGCATCCAAATCTGACAAAGAGTCTGCCCTAAGAACAATGATCCCTAGGACCCAATAAAGGTGTAGGTCAATTTTTCAACATGTCATGAGTGACAAAATAAAACTAGGATGGTCAGATATCGTATGAAACTAAGTTAGAATCAGAGCCTAAGTTGGAATAAAAAATTGCGACAACAACAGAACCAGTTTTTGTTAGTGAAAATTCTGAGGGATTTATCCAACCTTAAAGACCAGATAAAGAAGAAAAAAATTTAGCATTATAAAGACTCATGATCAATCTAAGAAAACTTGACGATTTTGGTAGCAAAGAGGAAGGATAACAAGAGCAGAAAACAGATCAAACAGGGTTTCGAAAAAATATTTCTTTCTCTGCTTTTGTCAATCTTCCAGCAAACATGAGTTAAACTCTTACACTTAGTTCAAAAGAGGTATACACCGTCTCCAGCACGTGGGGTACAAAAATGAGTAACAACAATTATGAGGCAATGTATTATAGTTCCTATTAAAGGTAACTGCAGGCCTTATCAAAATGAGTTTTAGTGGACCGCTCTTTGTATATTAAAGCCTACACATCTTTACTTTCTTCTCTTGAAAACTTAACATGCCTACAACATCATCCTTTTCCTCATTCTTTATTTATAACAGACCATAACTCATCATTTGTAACATCTTTTGGTGAAATTCTTCACATTTATCGATGTTATGTCCCATTGCTTTGTGGAACTTATTAAAACCATCACTCTTCTTTGAACCTGATTCATTTTTTGTTCGAAAACACTTGGCTTGCACCAATATGTCATACAACTTATCCATTGTTACCTTTAGAACCTTCTATTTTTTTCTTCTAAATTCCATGATATTTACTCCCTCACCATTGGAAGAATGATTAGATAGGAGGTTGGAATTGATGTTGGGGGTATCTTTAAAAGTTATCCACCCTGCTTTGATTAACTGCAAGAGCTTCCTTTTAAATGCCAAGAAAGTATCAATTCAATATTGTTTCCAAGGTTTCTGGCATGGTACTTACATATTAGATCTGATTTTTACCAATTTAGGAATGGAGGCTTTAATAGTGGAAATAAAAAAGGGGCCACGTGATCTAAGTTTAACAATTTTGCATATATTTCTTCTAAGGGTATATGTAGAGGTGAGAGTTGTTCTTGGTTTCTTTAGTAGGTTCTTCTTGGATTATTTTCAACTTGGTTTTCTATCGGGTTGGTTTACCAGCAAAGGCTTAGAAAATTTAATACTGGATATTTAGAAAGACGAGGTCTGGTAGCTTTGGGTTTGGTAATTCTTTTTTACTTTTATACCCTCCTTTCATATTGCTTACCTCAACACCCTTTCTCCTTCTACTAAACCCCTTCTTCTCGGTAGGTTTTGATATTCTACTAGCTCTTATCCATTGTTCTATTCTCTTAGTAATAACAATAACATCATAAAAATATTAGGTGCAACTACCCATAAGATGCTTATAATATAAGGAATTGAAAGTATTGGCAAATAGAGTTACCATCTATTTCTCCAGAAAGGTGGTTGTACATATATTGCCTTATTTTTCCATTTATGAGCATACTCCCTGGCAGTTTCCTTGTTATTGTTTTCCATCACCATCAAGCTTGTTCGGTCCGGAGCGATGTCAATATAAAACTTATATTTTTTCAAAAAAGCATCAGCAAGATCACTTTATTTCTTGACTCTTGTGTTATCCAAACTCATGTACCAGCTTAACGCAGAATCAGTCAAATTGTTTTAGAAGAATGGATGAGCAACTTTTCATCACGTATGACTTCTGCCTTTTTATTGTAGTAAGACCTCAAGTGTGTTTTAAAGCATTTCAGTCTTGTCTACTTGATGAATTCTAGCACCCTAAACTTTTAGGGCACTACTACATGTGGCACAAAGCATACCTCAACTGCTCTAACTGGATTATAAACATCAAATCCCTCAACAACCCTTAAGCCTTCCTCACAGGTAGCCCATTTATCTTGTTCAAGAGGATCAAATGATTCAACCCCTTGGGACCCTTTCATTGTTAGATCTATTATTGTCGGTACTTGAGCAGGTGTAATTAGGTGAGTCATCAGAATGCTAGTTGTTCCCTGTGGTCTAGTAGCAGGATTTTCCACCAAGTTTTATAAATCAAGGATAGCTGAAGTTGTTGGCGGTGGTAACATGGTTGGACGTTCACTAGATGTCTATTTTCTAGACTACGCTTGTAGGAGTTGCTCGAGTAAGCTAGCCATCTTAGCCATATTATTCTTAATGTGTTCTAGCTCTTTTTGGTAGTAGGCCTTAAGGTGAGCCATCTCTTTGTTTTCCATCTGTTTACGAAGTCTAGTATTGTAGACTTTAACAGGGGGACCTATATTTTGAATACCCACCAAGCACATTCCATAATTCATAAATATAAATGCATATGGATGTATGATTATGCATGATGATGTATGTTGGATATGAATTAGCTATACTTTGGGCTGATATATTGTCATCATTCCTTAATAAACGGGTAGGGTTGCAATCCTTTCGTAGTTGTTGAGACAATTTAATCTGAGCCAATAGTTAATAAGAATACATTCATCATAAAGAGATATTGCTCAAAAGGTTGGGTCTAAGCCCTTTTCATTAATACTTAATGAAATCTTTTATATTTGAAAATAAAGGCAAACTTTGTTGATATCGGTGGACATTATTTTCTATGTCTTTAAGAAAAACATTAGTCTCAGCCATACTTTGTTGATATCGGTGGACATTATTTCCAACTTGCTGGGAATTATGGCGGATTCTTTGGGCATAGACAAAGGCTCGGTCAATTTGTTCATCCATTTTTCTTATCTTCTCTAAGAGGAACATGTTGTTCCTATTTAGTTAATTGTTGTTGGTGTTAATCATCTGGTCATGGCGCTCGAGTAGTCTGTTTTTTTCTTTCAAATGCTTTGCCTTGGCATTTCTTTGTCGAGCTTCTCCTTTAGGAGGCTGATTGCATCTCTCATTTTATCTAAACCAGTTTTAAAGACCTTGACAACCTTTCTTTTAGCTTTTGCTTCATCCAGTTCACTTTCCAGCATCACATACTTCTTCTATAGCCTTTCATAATGCTAATCTGACTTTCTAAATATACTTGGGTCTTTGAAGACATATCAACCCTTTCTTGACAATCGTTAAAATTGGTTATCAAAGCCTCTAGCTTAGTACTGGTTTGCATCCAATGTGTTCCAAATTCTTCTCGCTCCTCCTCAGCTAGGTTTCTAATTGCCTTTTTTTCTTCTAGTTACTTTTCTAAAGACATGATTTTCTTGTCATTTTTCTCCAGTTGTTGCTCTATAAACTTTCTTAATCTCTCTTCATTGAGGAGTTGATCCTTGAGGAATATCTTAGGGGCTTTGTGCCCACCTCTATTTGGAGCTTTTCTAGTTGTTCTCTCAACTCTTCCTCGTTGCTAATCCTCTTTGTTTTAGTCGGTTCAACAGCTTGTGAAGTCTCAACTTTAAATCCAAGAGTCATAGGGATAGTGACTAGTGATAGATTTCTTAACCTTAGATACTTTTCACTAGTGATTAGATCTCTTAAACCATTTGATTCCTTCTTGACCAATATTAGAAGCTTCTAGTCTTGTTTGATGTTCTCTATAACTTCCAAAGCAAATTGGTCCTTGAATCACCCAGAGAATTGGGATAACCTGGCAATCCTTGGCACATGCTATGCCCCCATGTTTCCTCACAACCAAAGTGGGTGCATAACTGACATATCTGATCACTCCCGTCAGAGGCACTCATCGTTTTTGCCCATAACTTATCAAGCAATCTATTGCTCTTATCTATGAGGCTTTCCACTTCACTTCTCTTTGCGAGATTCCTTGCAATTTTACTTTCTATTTTTCCTCGCTCATGTCCTTCCATTCATCTTCTTTAACTATCTCCAATGATCTTTAACTAAATCACCATAAGTTGTTAAATATCGGCTTCTTGGTTTCTAAATGGCTAATCAGCCATATGTACAACAACTTTTCACAACATCTTATTGATCCCTTGCCAACCCTTCTACAATGGTTAAGTGTTAAGATAGTTTTTGCTAGTAATACCGTAGTGATATTTATCTGAGTGTTTTCATATGAAACAAAAGTTGCTGCCACCTCTAAACTGATTATTCCAGTGAGGTTTAGAAATAACACAAACCCGAAGATTCCTGAAGCAAGTATTCTGCCATTTTCTTTAAAATCTAGAGCCATTCTTCCTCTTTTCAAATACTTCTTAAATCATCTTCCACTTTAGGCTAATAACACTTTTCTTCAATATCTAATGGAGATCTGAAACTTTAATCAATTCAGCCAATTCAGTTAGCACTTTGTCGCGTCTTTGGTGGAAGTAGGCTTTGTATAAATTTCAAGGGAATTTGGTTAGTAAGCCATATTCTTTTAAAGTAGGACACATGTCTACATTTTTAAAAGTAAAGCACTAATACTCGACGACATCCCAGAAATGCATCAAGGCTTCAATTGCTAAATATTGCAAGAACACCTTCATAATTCCCACTATCCTCCTATATTTCTTTAAAAACCCATCCTCGCATATTTGAATTTTCTGTGAATATTTGATTAATTGTTTTTAGTGCTCTCCTGATGAACTTTCTGTGAATATTTCTGTAATAATAGCGATTTTGGCAGCAATTACATAAATCAAAACCGTCAAGTCTGGATCTTAGAATGCAGGTTTTTGAAGCTTGATGATTATGAAGTAAAAATACATGCCATGAAAAGAATCGAGTTACACTTGAATGCTTATTGTAATTCTTTCTGGAAGAATGAAGAAAGAGCCTTCTCCTACAAAACATCAAAGACCCAAAAAGAAAATTTTGCCAAAACTCAAGGGGTTATCAACTGAAAGAAGTACAAAGTGATGAAAAAAAAAAGTTCCTGTAAATCAATCTATCATCATCTTGTTAGGGAAGTAAGACTTTCGCAATAACTGGTAAGATTTTCTGCAGAGTGCGGTAGCATCTTCTTTCTGAATGTTTTCTTTCTCACATCATAGTAGAGCAGATAATTACTAGCTGAGTTGAATATGATTTCTCCATCCTTGATGCACTGGACTTCTCCAACAAAATTCGGATGAATTCTGCTTGTTTCGAACATGCATATTTTTACCCACATGCTATTCTTGTGATCCGCCAATTTCCATACTGCCACATGAGAGGATGCTAAAGTCTGTATCATGCACAAAGTCCCTCGTAGTTCCACCAGTTGCGTTGAATTTCGAATTGGTGATCTCCAGTCAAGATTAGAAGTAGGAATCCAGTCTGCAGGATGAGTAATGGTCATAAACTTCTCGTATCTAATATTGAACGATACAATGAAATCGTTATGCCTGTTGAGGGCTTGCTGACGGTCGATTTTCCAGTAAATTGTTTCGTTTGCAAAAGCAGGAAGACTGAACTGATCCACCAAATACGGGCACTGATCATTCAGCACCCTCCATGAAAATCCTTCTTCCCCTGGAGCAAGAGTGAAAACTGAGCACTCTAAATGAAGGCTTGATGGTCTTCGAGGAATTAACCTAACGATCTTGTGTCTTCTTATTGAGCTCAGATACCCGACCCCAAATCCTGCTATTTTACTTTTGTAATCCGGCAGTGCTAGAATTCGACGAGTGCTAGGGTTACACACATGAATACGTGTGTCTGTAGAAAAGACAAGCAAACCAAAGCAACCTGGCAATATGAGTTTAACAGGTTCATGCACCTTAATTTGCATCAGACAGATGTTTTTCCCCTCAGTATCTGTCGAAACAAAGTTATAAGCATATCGGTATCCGAGTTGTTCAAGAGGGTTAAAATCAAAGTCAGACAATCGAAAAAGGAACCGAGGATTCCTCCACGACCGACTGTGGTGCAAGGCTTGGAAACCAGGATCTGAATTAATCATCCAGTACCATAACTTGCATACACAGTTGAACCTTGAGAGAGTCTTCACAGGAAGTCTTGATAAAATGTCTGCTATGATAACATGGTTATTTGTGAGGTGAGAAGCCATCCCCTTTTGTACTCTCACTTGATTTTGAGCCCTTACAATATTTGAGAAATCCATCTTCGGTAATTCTTTTCTGATAGTAGGGACGTAGTATTAGAAAAATAGGAGTTCAAGAAAGCAACCCTTTATAAAACAATAGAAAGATCTTAGAGCTCCATGGCTGATAAAACTGCAGTGAAATCTAACCACCGCCCATAGTTTTATAATTTTGGAAAGTTGTTGGTTTCCCTTTCTCAATTTCACTGTGTTACTGTCACCTCTCGGATGTGTGGATTGAATTCCATCCCCCAGATTTCTTTATTGACAAAAAAATCCGTCCCCTCTACTTTACTAGTATGCTATGATTTATGTGATTCGCTTGTGAGATCTACTCATTCAATGCATAATACTTTTTTTTGGTAATTAAAAACTTGGAAAGAAAGTTTGGTGAAAGATTTGCATTACTATCAAGATTTTCATACCTAACAATTAATCGAATCTTATATAATTAAATGCTTTTGGTAAATATGTTAGATTCCTAAAAGACTATTATTCTCTGTATTATCCATTTCCTATTTAGCAGCAAAGACTTTTCCTGGCTTAATTTTTCCTGCCTAATTCTGAGGAGAATTTAATTAGTTTTACATAGATACATTGTACTTGCCTCTGTCATTTCTTTCTCTTAAACGTTAAGATTTACTCAAGGCTACCTGTTTATTTCTTTTCTTCTTTCCTTCTAAGATAAACTTGAGGTCCTCTTTTTCTCCGTAAGATCTTCGGGGTCGCGTGATCTGTTTAGTTTTGCTATGTTACAAATTTATGCAAATGCATGATCTTTTTCATATTCTTGATTATGGGATATATTGTTTTGCTGATTTCAATCAACGAAAATATAAAAATGGGCTTGATGTTGTGTTCTTACAAGTGTTTTTCTCTGTTTGAATTTAGGTTTGAGTCTGTTTCCTGATCTTCATATTGTTCCTGGATTTGACAGTTGACACATTTTGGATCCACTTTGTCATTTGTTTGAATCTCTTACCAGTGAATCTGATATGAGCATTCATTTGTTTTGTGCATGAACAATGGACTTCCATTGTTATTATTGTTGATACTCGTAATGTTACAATATTTTCATGCTACCTTGGTGTTCCATCTCTCCTTTCCATCTTTGAAATGCGAACAACAGGCAGTGTTCAAAGATGTGCTTGAACTCTGGTTTTTTCATGCTGTGAAGCCTGTGAAACTCAATTGCCATTGAGGTTGCCCTTATCCATCCCTTATGAAGTTGGGTAAACAACACATGACAGGTTCGCATTTGTGGCCCGAATGCACCAGGAGATTAGTAACATAATTTATGTTTTGTTCCCTTTGCGCAAACTGCCGAGCTTTCAAGTTCAAAAGATCACTGTGCGTATATCAGTCTATTAGGATTTCTTATTGAAAAAGGAAAATATGGTTAATGTATCGATGTAAAAGAATGGTTTTGGGAGAATATTGCTGGGTCAAGAAAACCTTTCTGAAGTTTACTATGGGAGAAACCTTAAAACTGGCCAGACAAATTCTGAAAGAGCGGCTGATGGATCAGTTCGATTGA
Source organism: Populus deltoides (assembly GCA_015852605.2). NCBI lineage: Eukaryota > Viridiplantae > Streptophyta > Magnoliopsida > Malpighiales > Salicaceae > Populus > Populus deltoides. Next base: position 17,783,906 of record CM027582.2, read on the forward strand.
TAGATATCTGTCATCGAACTGGTTAACATTCAAATGTGCTGCATCTGTATGAGGTTATGGCCGCCAAAGAAAAATTTACCATGTTATAGAATATGCAAAAGGTGGCCAACTCTTCAATAAGGTAGCGAAAGGAAGGCTCCAAGGAAGTATTTTTCAAGAATTAATTCATGCAGTTAATTTTTTCCGTAGCAGAAGTGTTTATTACCGATATCTGAAACCAGAAAACTTCTGGATGAGAATGCATGGAGATTTGAAAGTTTTAGAGATTGGTTTGAATGCTGCTGCCGAGTCTAAGCCTCAAGATTGTATGCTCCAAACAACTTGTGGAACTCCTCCGCATGTAGCTCCTGAAGCTATTCCCAGAAAAGGCTACGTCTGGGCGTCAGGGCCATAGCTGACATCTTGCCTTACCGGGTGATCTTGTTTGTTTTGCTGGCATTTTATCTACCATTTCATGATGCAAATTTGAGTTTGATATACTGTAAAATGAGCACAGCTGAGAGTATAATTCCCTAACCGGTTTTCAATGGAAATGCGCAGGATTTTTATTTTTTATTTTTTATAAGAGTAAAAGGAAGGAACTATACAGAGTACAAGACGCATATCTCAAGAAGTACAAATGCTTCTTACTTTTTATCTACCTAACAAAAAATAACAAGGAAAAAAAACAAAAGTTAAAAAAGAAATTGAAAAGGATAAAAAATATTGTAAAGACAAATAACAAATGAGTCGGTCGACTAGTTTGTAGAAATCCCTTAATGGGTCGACTGGTTGATTACATATAAAATTGTGCTAGATAGAATCTTAAAATTAGCAAGAGTAATGGTATCTCATGACTCTCAGAGGTACCAAATTGTCATGACCTGATTCCTGGATCCATGATCGGCACATAGACAAGGTCCTCCTTCATGGTTCCATACCTATGCATACCCCAACTCACATACAAACTTATCCTTTAAATAACTCAATCAAAGTTCAACACAACAGTAATAACAAAACTAACTTTATAATATAATTTAATTATCTTAATACAGAAGCACTAACTAGACATAAAGAAAAAAACACTAATTACAACCAAAAGAACAGGTTCTGAAAGTCCAACAAAAGTGACCCGCTAACAAGTTATAAGCTTGAAATAGATAAATATGAGAGGATGGGTTCAATAACTTAGTGAGTAGATAATGTTCAATATACATACACGAGGTAATACAACAATGAGGAATTTATATACAAATATGGCTTTAGGTTCTTATAGAAAAGTTTCTCAAAAAGGCCATAACAAAAATATCATAAGGTAAAGCTCGTTAGAAAATTAAAATGCAATGAGCATTAGGATCTTTACTGTGGGATGATCAGTTCACACAAGTTGGTGACTCCCCTAACCAGCTAGGTTTCAGATACGATGTGCACAAAGACTAACACTACCCTGTTAGCATGGGTATTCTGACTGGCATACCATATGTTCATATCATGATCAAACAAACAAATTCATATCTTAAGGCTCAACTCATGACATCAATCAAATGATGAGCTATCAATTCAGAAGTTAAATCAAAATTATATATTGGCTCATATCAATAATTCAAATTCAACATCAAAAGTTGAACATGCTTTATCACAACAAGAATAATAATTAACATATATTTTATCAAGAAGCATAGTCCAATTCGTATTAAAAATTTAAATATTTATACTATTTCTCATGCATATGAAAACTTATTTACTCACCTGACTCAAAAGTGAACAGAACTCGAAAGTAGATATCAGAAAAAATCCTACTAACATCCCGCAGATAAAAAATTAGGATTATTTGAATGCAAAAGGAGACATACTAAAAAATGACTCGAAAAGAACGTACAACCTATTTAATACATTTAACTAAGAGTCTAACTTATAATCCTATAAGTTTATGAACCAAACTAGTTAGTTTTCTCAAAAATCCAAAAATTAAATGGTTTTCTCGAAATTTAATTCAAAAGAAAACAAATAATAAAATTTGATAAAAATTCACCAAATAACTCTCAATTATTCATCAAACCAATATGAAAAACAAAAATTATAGCTAGGGACCAATCTGAAATTTTATTAGATTTTCAGGGGTCAAATTAGATGACTAAATTGCAAATATTATAGGCAAATTGGGCCGTAAGAAGAACAAAATCCCAATTTCTATTATGATCACTCACTATACATCTCAAAAGGTTGCCTAAACTCATGTTAACCATCTCAGTTTGACCATCATTTTGAGGGTGGTAGGCACTAGAAAACTTCAATTTAGTTCCCATCATATACCAAAGGGTTTTTGATGGACAAAATCGTAAATGCATGAATCGTGACGAGTAATAAAGTGATAAGTAGAGTATTGTCACACGATGATTTGCAAAAATTACTAATAACTACCAAAATTTCTTAAATTGTGATATATTTGAAACATTGAACGAGATAGTTAACTAAACCAAAAAAAAAATATTTAAAAACAAACAATCAATTAATTAAGTAGAATTGAATTCAATTTTAATGGATCCTAGGATTTTTGACTTACCGTAATTATTACTAAGTGAATTTTCTCAATTGAATTATTTATTCTTATTATTGATAATCAGGTTTTACTAATTTAATCACTAATCTCTCTCGAGCATCAATGAAATATTTCAACAAGCAAACTTTATACATCTCTATGAAAATTATGAATTTGTCATAATTCACTAAGTACCATAAAACCCTTAAAGATTACACAAGTTCCATGGATATCTTTATGTTATAGATGGCTTAGAGTATTTCAAATCATGGCTGAAACAATTATCACTTCTCAGTCTCAAATTGAATCCCAAAAATTACTAATAACTACCAAAATCTCTTAAATTGTGATATATTTGAAACATTGAACGAGATAGTTAACTAAACCAAATAAATATTTAAAAACAAACAATCAATTAATTAAGTAGAATTGAATTCAATTTTAATGGATTCTAGGATTTTTGACTTACCGTAATTATTACTAAGTGAATTTTCTCAATTGAATTATTTATTCTTATTATTGATAATCAGGTTTTACTAATTTAATCACTAATCTCTCTCGAGCATCAATGAAATATTTCAACAAGCAAACTTTATACATCTCTATGAAAATTATGAATTTGTCATAATTCACTAAGTACCATAAAACCCTTAAAGATTACACAAGTTCCATAGATATCTTTATGTTATAGATGGCTTAGAGTATTTCAAATAATGGCTGAAACAATTATCACTTCTCAGTCTCAAATTGAATCCCAAAAATTACTAATAACTACCAAAATCTCTTAAATTGTGATATATTTGAAACATTGAACGAGATAGTTAACTAAACCAAAAAAAAAATATTTAAAAACAAACAATCAATTAATTAAGTAGAATTGAATTCAATTTTAATGGATCCTAGGATTTTTGACTTACCGTAATTATTACTAAGTGAATTTTCTCAATTGAATTATTTATTCTTATTATTGATAATCAGGTTTTACTAATTTAATCATTAATCTCTCTCGAGCATCAATGAAATATTTCAACAAGCAAACTTTATACATCTCTATGAAAATTCTGAATTTGTCATAATTCACTAAGTACCATAAAACCCTTAAAGATTACACAAGTTCCATAGATATCTTTATGTTATAGATGGCTTAGAATATTTCAAATAATAGCCGAAACAATTATCACTTCTCAGTCTCAAATTGAATCCCAAATCATGCAAACATTGGCCAAACATTTGTATCCATTTTTGTATGAATTTATAATTTAACAATTGCTCTGTATCAAATGCATGCAAATTTCACTTGTTTAAACTTGAACAAAGGGAGATCTTGGATTCAAATTCTTGAATAACTTTAGGTCCTCATTAATTAAAAGGTTGGCATGACTTTATATAATGACTTGATGATTCTTTCTCGCTATACTACGAGTCTAATCAATTTTTTTAACGTTAAAAAATATCTTGTTGTTGCTAATGTGTTTCATAGTAAAAAAAAAAAAAAACATTTAACCATGTGAAGGTTGACCTGATATAACCCGATCAACTTGATGGGTTCAAAGAAAATCTAGATCATTTTTTAAAAAAATATTGAGATAAAAAATATTAGATTAACTTGGATCAATCAAGATTAACTTGTTAAATCCGTGATTTGGATCATAAAAACAAGATAACCCATATAAAGCAAATCAAAAGAAATTATAAAATCAAATTCTCAACCAATCCAATATTAAAGGATGAATTCGAAAAAAATCAATTAAAAAAATGGCCAATAAACAAACAACTCAAGTTAACCTCTCTTAGCCGCAACCCTGGTAATGAGTGAGAAATAACCTTATAAAAAATAAATAAGAAAAAAAATATAAAGTCTAATTTCAAATCAATTAAATCTTTAATGATGAAATTTAAAAAAAAATCAACTAAAAAAATAACATAAAAAACCGAGTTGACTTTTATAATCCACGATCCAGGTCTTAAGATTAAAATAAACAAACCCAATACTAAATAATAAAATAAAAAAAAACACTTTTCAAATAAAACTGAATTCCATCAATTAGGTTATGTTAATAATAATAATATGTCCGGGTTCCATGTAGAGCTGGCATGGCTTGATACAAGACGCCCCCAATTCCGAGTAATGGAGGATTAACTGTGATGATTAATCAAATTAATATTTTTTAAATGAACTTAATTATTGCTTGTAAAACAAATTGCAATTAATTAATATTTATGTATTTATATCGAAGCGTGCATGCAGTAGAGAACATGAAATAACAGGAACATTTTAGCGAATCAAAACGGTTTGCAAAGAGAGTAATGCCATAGAAACCAAATTTTATTTGAGACATGTGGCAGAATGACACTTACTAATTATTCTTATATGACATCAGTCATTTATAATCCATAGCACACATATTTTACCATTTATTGACACATCATTTTCTATGAGAATATAGCATGAAGAAATTTGTTTATAAATAACTTTTCTGAAAAAGCACAAATAAAAGTAATTCCCTAAAAGAAAAACATAACATGAGACGAAGATATAATTGTTATTAGTAATGGTGTTCAAATCTATGTATTTTGTTTAGTTTATGATGAATTTCTTGATAAGATATGAAAAAAATCTATTTTATCTTAGATTATATTTTTAAATATAGTTTACATTGAGTGTTAAAATTAATATTAGTATAATAATCGTAGTTATAAAACTTGAACCACCTAACGCACCATCCTAGAACCTAAATTGATCCGGGTTTAAAAAAATAAAATAGGGATTGACCCAACTCGACCTAATAAAAAACCTATTGATTGTTTTTTTTTTAAATATGGTCAAAATGATGTCCTTTTAATCTTTTATAATAAATGTTTTTTTTGTTAATCTTAGTTGACCAAAGTCAATTCGAGTTGTCTCTCTCGACTCATATTCTTAATCGAGTTTTAAAACTATAATAATAAATATTTTTATCTTTACATGTCTTAGTTAAATGATTTTAGAATTGAAAGTTTTTTAAAATGATATTTTAGAAATAATAAATATCTCTTTTATGCATCATGTTTTGAAATTATAGAAAATCATTCTAAAATCATCATAAAAACATATTTTTTTATATTGTTTTATCTTTTCAACCAAATATATTGATGTTACATGTCTTTATTTTTTCTGTTTGATGATAATAACTAAATAATCTTTTATCTTACATATTTTAGTTAAATAATTTTAAAATTAAAATTTTTTTACAGTAATATTTTAGAAATAATAAATATTCTCAGAAGAAATATCTCCTCTACACATCTTGATTTGAAATTATACAAAATCACTCCAAAATCATAAAAAAAAAACATATTTTTATCTTTTTCATCAAATATATTTTTCTTTTACTGTCTCATTTTGAGAGAATAACTAAATGCTATCTAAAATTTGTGTGCCGAATTTGATATCAAATGTCCTCTGACTATGATCCTATCTATGACTATATATGCAGAGGGATGAGGACCACATTGCATGCAACGTCAATGGCGTAACTCCCTGTACCAGAAGAACAAGTTCAATTTCCAAAAGAGGAAGAAGGCTAGGAAGGTAGCCTCGTCCATATTTGGCAAAATATGCCACGGTTTCAATCCTCACCGCCTAATTTCTCCAACATTGGAAACCAGCCACCAACATAAAATATTAGTAAATTGTGAATACCCAACATGTCTATTTCCAAGAAAGAAATACTAGTAATATCTAGGCAATAATTAATAAAGAAAAATAAAAGGCATACTAAAATATGCACTATAAAGTGGAAGATAATGCTTCAATAATGGCAGATGGACCTAATTGCACAGTTTCAAATGAAAAAGATGAATGGAAGCAAGTGCTAGTTCCCTCCCTCGAAGAACAACAAAATAAAAATATTGATGGCATCTTTTAATTTAGTTACTCCATATGATGAATATCTGTCCTTACCCACCCACTAGCTAGTCCTACATTATTAAGCATAAGGGATGAGCTTCTGCCCTAATGGTGCCCTTTGAAAAGCTTGAGGAACGAGATCTGAAAAAAAAAAAAAAAAAAAACACACCCAGTACCTTTCACTATATCATCTCTCCGTGAGGCCAGTTTTATTTGAGAAAGAAGAGATAATTGGACAGACACAAAGTCACGAATTAAACAATACTTTGTAATTAAGCAAGAAATGAACGAGGGAGCTAGAACACATGAGAATTAATTCAGAGAGTATTAACAGTTCCAAGTTTGGACATCTGCGAGACAATATCAGATGTTGCTAGCTAGCCAGCCATAGTTTAAATTATCCAAAGAAATCAAGTCTCAATTAACGTTACAAGAAAAAATCCCAAAGAAGACACAAATCAGATCAGAAATCTCTCTTTGTCTGCCCAAAAGAGGAGGAACAGATGCTTCTGAGAGAGGCAAGCATGCTAGCTGTAAATAGAATTTACATGTAAGAGGATGTTTTCTCCTCAACGAGAAACTGGATAGTATAGCAGTACCGACGAGGAGATTGGTATAATGTTGATTGGTCACCTGTTCAACATGTCTTTTATTTCCCTGCAAAGAAAAACAGGAATGCTGCCAGTACGTACTGGGTAACCGGCATTAAATACCAAAGTGTAAAAAATGTACAATTAATTCTCTACATTTTGGCACAATGGCAGTCATTATGGAGGAGATTTATTACGACAAAATTAAGGATACTAATTAGTTGATCATGTTACGACAAAACACGAGACAAGTATCAGGAGTCGAAGATGGTGTTAAGGTAAGAAAGTAGAACATTAACAAGAAGTGTATAACCTGTATTAATTAAACAAATTCTTTCTTCAGTAAATGAAAGCAATAGAAGGAAGGAGCTCCCTTCAGTCCAAGCACAGAAAAAGAGGGGATGTAAAATTATCTCCCGCATCATTCACACAATCACAGTAGCAAAAGAACATCCATTCCTCTTTTTTCTACTGGTGCTTGAATGAATGAGTCGGCAGCTAATTCAACCCCTTTCTCCTATCCATGAGTGGGCTGAAGGAAGCTCTCTCCCACCATTAATTAATTCTCTCTCATAACCAAGTAAATATGCACAGCAGTATGGATTTCTACCTAGAACACACACACCCCACTTCAACTACACTCATTACATTTATATATATAGTACAGTTTGTGCTTTTAGGAAGTGAACGCGGTTGATGATCAAGATATATATATATATGGGCTGTGTATATTTGGCTGGGCGTGGCAGCTGGTGACTTGTTAATGAAGAAGGCAAGTAGAAGTTTAACTACTTGCAAATTTGATATGATCCAGGTCAAGACAAGTTACCCATTAAATCAGTCTTATCAAAGAATGTGACCTATTAACATGAGAGCAAAAAATCCTTCATAATTAATGCACAGCAAGAATTAATGGTTTTATATACCTGGATTAGGGCCCAAATCATTGTCAACAGTAGTGCAAAGCTAAAATGGAAAGCATCAACTTAACAAAGCTAAAAGTAGAGAGTAGCTATGGACATTCCCCCCATCTGGCTGCCTTCCAAACCCCACATCTTACCAACGAATGTGAAGAACGGAAAAAAAAAACACCCTCACAGCCTTCTTTCTTGTTTTCCCTTTTTTTTTTTAAGAAGTGAATTAATACAAAGAGATTTCAAGCATCTAAAATCTACCATAAAATGGAAGGTCCCATGAAAATCTATTTTAAGAACAAAACTCTGGTCTTAAATCATCCCATCATTACATAAAAGAACCGAAATAGGAAAAAAAAAAAACATATTAACCGCATAGAAATTGTAGTAGAAGAGTAAATCTATTCTGAAAAAGGAAGAAAAAAAGAAAATCCAACATTTTGGTTCTTAAAATAGACAAATGAATCACCATACAGAAGTAAATCTACTTTGTTCATCATCTTAGAAACAATATTAAACGTTTAGCAAGAAATAAACTAAATATATAGAAGAGAATAGATCGAATACTATCCGTTATAATATATTATTGACATCAAGACAAAGTAAAGAAACCAGGAACTTACCATGGAATCATGGAAAAACAATTACTGAAAAAGCTTATGTTCGGCAGAAAAAGTTAAGAGATGATAAATATATGATCTAATTATCATGGAGAGTGTACATGTACATATATATTCGGAAAAGGTAACTTCACTGCTTGGTACCTCCATAAAGAATCGAAACCCTAAATCTGATGCTTTAGCAAAAACTCATTTCTCTCTAATTGTGTCTATATATACATATATAACCACTCTAAATCTCATTTCACTGTGCAAAAGAAAGAACAGTAAGCGTGAGAGAACTTGAGAGAAGTTGCAGTGTATTTGAAGGAGGAAAAAAGGGAAGAAAATGGAGAGTTGCACAATACAAAAAAAAAGAAAAAAAAAAGAGAGAGAAGTTGCTTTTTATTCAGAGGAAAAATGAGGGGTCATTTTCGTTATGAGAGTCAAGCAGGAAATTGACTCCAGATCTTAATAAATCTAACGAAGGAAAGAAAGAGAGAGCTACAGTGAGAGGATTTTCTTTAATGTCAGCAGGGGATTCTGTAGCAGACATAAGAGTGTCAGGCACTTAACCAAAGTGAAAGAGCTACTAGTGTTCTTTTCACACAAGGTATAACAACAGTGACTGTAAATATTTTTGGAAGGGAAACAGTTTCTTACTTTGACCCTCATATGTTGGCCCTCCCCCCACCTCTCCATGGACACCTGTATTTTTTTCTCTTTCTTTATATATGAAAATTTTTCTTTCTTTCACCTTCTCCACACACCTTTATTAGGATTTTAATAAAATATTAGGGTTTTAATGAAAAAACCTTAACGATTTTTATAAAATTCTGTGAAATCGAGATGTTTAAAATATGTAGAAAGTAGGTAGGTTAAATGCTAGAACTTCACACTATCTATTCAAGAGAACTATGCTAAGGGTATTGATCTCTCATTTTTAAGTGTTTCTTTGGATGGAGATACGCAGGTAACCTGTCACAGATTCAGATCTACCCCTTTTTTTTTTGTAATGTTTCAATATGTTCATGCTTTAGAGTAATATTTAAATTCTTTTTATATATTTCATGTATTTTACCTTCATTGGATTTGTGCTTTATTTGTAAAGTAATGTAAGTGATTAGCTAGCTAGAGAGCATTTGCTTTAGATTGAGTTATTAAACTGCATGTGAACCTAGAGATGCATTCTATTCCAGGACTTACTTTTTTCAATCTTTAAAACATTATAAATTTTAAAAAATTCACGTAAATACGATACTAAATTTGACATGTTTTAACTCAATATGGATTCCTTTTTCTTATTATTTTTCAATAAAATAAAACAATAAACTCTTGTATCATTTGTTTCAACAAGGCTAAAAAAGACCATGAAGTAAGGTCACTCAAAATAATGTCCCTCCAACACACCCTCATAAGATTAGTGCCCTTACCCGGTCAATGACATTCACACTTTGTGAAGCGAACCTCGTGAATATAAAGATTTTATAATTCACAATCAAGATTAACACAATTTTAGAAACCCAAAAATCAAGTTTAATAAGAAATTTGATATAATGATTACCTAAACCAAGACATCAATACTATTGGAATGAACCTCTACCCAACGATTAGCGAAACACAAACAAGATGTACAAGAAAGAACACAACAAAGTCAATTATACTTTGATAAGTTCACTTGTTTGTTTTTTAAATCAAGAGAAAAACATGGCGCTCCAAACAAAACACCAATTTTATTCAATAATTCATGGCCCCAAAGTAAAAATTTAAGTACAAGCTAAATAAATCTATTTATACTAGGTAAAAAAAATATCCTAAACAATTCTGGAAAACTAATATAAGAATTCTAAATAAAATAGAAAAATAATCCTAAATTAACCTAGAAACTAATACAAATCTCGCATAGTACCTTTTAGACCTTATCTCAATGGATCTGAAGTTTTAACCCAATATGAACAATAAATCTATAAACTCATAGTAAATTTCAGTTCGGTCCAACGATTGAGTTGAAAATTATGTTTATGTATGTAAAACTATGCTATAGAAAACAAATCAGCCTAAAACTAACTTTAACTCTCCTAAATAAGCATGAAAATCTTTGTAATAGCTCTTTCCCCTTAATTTCCTTGTAAAATATGGAAACTTCCAAAAATATTCAGCCATTAAAAAAGATAAGGGAGCATTCCTTTCTTTTAACTATTCTTAAACCTTATACTAGAGTTTTCACATGTTGAAACAAGTAGGTGAACCTGCCAATGAATACACTGATTAATTCTATCAATTAGTAGCTTAAAATGATTTGATATAAATCGAAGAGTAGTTGGTGGTAAGGCATATCAGTGGTCTATGGTAGTCCATCCAAAATGTATTGTGTCTGTAGTATCTATGGACAGTTTTTTAAACATATTTGAGGGTTTTGACAGTAAAATAGTAGCAGACTGCTAAAGCTATTAATAAAAATTTATGGGCAAAATAGAGTTATTGCTTTATATATGGTAAACTAGCTAGGGCACTAAGCTAGTGAGTGAAGTAAAGCAAAGAGTCATCTAAAAAAGAATCTTCTAATACAAAAGCCTATGGATGCGACTGATTCTAAGTATCATTATGACTCGGGCAATAATGAGAAGAATTCACATAATAATGGTTGTAATATCCTTATTATTAGAAAGAGTTTGTTGACACCTAAAAGTAATTCAAAAAAGGATTGACAACACACTAACATCTTTTATTCTATATGTATTGTTAAAGATAAGGTCTACAACTTGATTATAGATAGTGGTAGCTACGAGAACGCAATGTCTACAGGGGTGGCAAAGAAGTTCCAACTGACAAATAAAAATAATCCTAAACCCTATAAACTAACATGGTTGAATAGAGATACTAAGATAATTATTGATAAAAGATGTCTTGTTTCCTCTTTCAAGAGACATAAATATTTTGATAGCACTTGGTATGATGTAGTGTCTATGGATGCGTGTCATGTTCTGTTGTGTTGGCCATGATAGTTTGATAGACATGTGGTGCATAATGGTAGAAAAAAATACATGTATCCCAAGTATTAAAGGAAAACGTACAGTGTTGGCACTTATAAAGAAGAAGGTGGAGATTAAAACTAAATAGAGAAAGAGTTTGTTGTCTTTATCATAATTTATTAAGGAGATAAAGGGCGAACAAGTAGTGTATACCCTAGTTAATAATGGTAGAATAGCTTGGGAAGAGGATGATATTGTTGACCGTTCCAAGGAAGTATAGTTTCTAGATATCATGGCTAGATAACATGTTATATTAGTTGGTAGGTTCCAAGTTGTTTTTGAAAATTGATCTCAAAAGTGGTTATTACCAAATAAAAATCAAGATGGGAGATAAGTGGAAAACAACCTTTAAAACATAAAAAGTCCATTTTAATATTATTCTATTAAGTATATAGACACTAATAAAAATCTTATTCTATCTTCTGACTAGAAGTTTATTTTAATATTAATAGAGCATGTCGAAATGTATAAATCATGTTCTCTTAAGAAGTGAAATATAACATAAAAAAACGTTTCTATAAAAAATTAACTAAGGTTCAATTTCATAATTTATTGGATTTCAATGTAAATTTCTTATATTTGGATTTTAATTATATTCTAAATAAAAAGAAATTAAAAATATAGGCATGAATATAAATTTTATGAAATGTTATTTGAAGTAGTCTTCTTTTAATATTAGTAGCGAAGGTAAAAAGAATAACAAGAATTTTATGAATTTTTTGGTCCAATTAATAGAATTAATGTAAAAGAATAACAAAGAATCTCATATGTGTATGTTATAGTTCAAAATTTAAAATACTATGATCAAGATAATATTTATTTATTTTTTAAACTTAAAATTTAAAATACTTTTTAAAAACTTTTAATAAAATTACGAGTATTTTTTTATTTTTTAAAATCACAAGTGACATATGCAACTCTAAACATAAACTAGACATGCAACTCTTCAAATTACACTATATTCTCAAATAAATTTTGTGTTATTTTCAAAAACAAATTCCTACTTTATAATTTCTTATTTTTTTAAGAAAAAGCTTGCACTTTCATATATGATTATATACTTTTATTAAAATAAAATTTAAAAAAACACAATCTTTCACTATGCACACACTCATATTTCACTGTGAATTTTCATAGTTAAATTATCATTTTGTCCTTAACAATTTAAGTCTTATAGCATGTTTTCAAAGGCAATAAGGTATCTTTTTCACGGGACACTTTTGCTATTACAAGATTGAATGGGGTATAGAAGTCTTTTAACTTTTTATTTGCACAATGTAATATCTAAAATACCCTTAAAAATTGAATTTCTTTAACTATTAGGGTAGGGGTGTATTCAGTTTTTTCTCACTCTTGACATAGTGTAATTATTAAAATACCATTTGAGTCAAATAATCTATAGCTAAGAAAAGTTGAGGGGTTTTTTGGTCTTTTTGTTATATATTTTTATAATAATGTATAGGGTTAAGGGCACTTAGGTATTTAAATATATTAATTAAAAGAATAAGAAAAGTTGTTGGTGTGTGTATCACACGCACCAGTGTATAGGAGGTACCTATGACTTTAGGGCGGACACCACATTTCATGGTGCGTTCAATGCATCTCGTCACCCCCTTCATGGTGGTGAGGTGCATACAGTCTCTCTATACACAGTGGAGTTCCAATGATGTTTTTTCTTTCCCATTTTTTCTTTCTTTTCAACCTTGAAATACATGATACCCTTGCAAAAAATTAGAAAAGTGTGTTATTTATTAATTTTATCATATTTGTTCCTTATTTTTTAATTATATCAAATTTGATATATTTGATTTTCAATTTCATCCTTTAGCATTTCTTTTTTATATCAAATTTGTCCTTTTACTTTATGATTCAAGTTTGGCCCTCAATGTTTTGATTCTTATCCCTTTTATCAAATTTTAATTTATTTTCAATTTCATCCTTTGATCCATATCTTATTTTTTTCATATTAGCTCCTCATTTTGATTTTGATTTTGATTTTGATTTTTTATTTGGATTCTTTTGTGATTTTGATTTTTCTTTTTAATGTTGCCCTTCAATTCAAAATTTGATGATATTTCAGGTTTAGCCCTCAATGTTTTGTTCTATAATTTTGGTTCTAATTAGCCCTTTATTAAATTTTAATTTGTTTTTAATTTCATCCTTAGATCTATAATCTTGATTTTTTTTTATTTCTTCCTCATTCTTTTGATTTTTACTTTTTATTATGGACTCATTTGTTAATTTGATTATTTTTTTAAAATTTTCCCTTCAATTCAAAATTTTAAGTTGTCCACTCATTTTTTGTTTCAAATGAGGTCCTTATTCTCTTAATTTTTATTTTTTTATCCTTGATTTTTTTTATCTCATCATTCAACATTTGATTTATTGGGATTTGATCTTCTTTGTTTTTCTCATTGTTTTTAGGCCCAACTTGGGAGTCAGTACGAGACAAGTACCAGGTCACAGATCAAGTAGGTTGACCCAAGTTAACCCAATTTAACCAAATCTCTTTATTTTATAAATATATCATTTTGAAAAAAAAATTAAGGAAAATAGCCTCTGGTTTTTTATTGTTTTACACTAGATCAATTCTCCCCTAATTTCTTTTGAAACTAGACCTGGTCTAGGCTCTAGATCACCTAGATCACGGATCAACCCATTAGGTCGAGTCAAGTTTTAAAATAGTGGATTTTCAAATATAATGGTTCTCATTTAGTCACTAGCTAGGGTCAGGAGTTTAAAAAGTTAACACGGATTGACAATGTTTTTTTACCGATTATATCATTCAAAGTTGTTTGTTTTGAAAAAATAACCTTTGTTATTTTCTTTAATTTTCTTTCAATCAGGTTATTCCTATCTCATGATGTAAGTAAGAGTTGTTTGTTTTTAAAATAAACTTTGTTTTTTTAGACTTATTTATTTATTTATTTATTTAGATTTTATCTTTCTATGTTTTGATTTTTAGAAATGGACAATTATTATTTTTTTCGAATTCTCTTTTATTATTATTTAAAATACACTGATAATGCTTGAGTATCATTCTTTGACACTAAAAAAAAAAAAAAAATCAGCTCTCCGCAGGCCACCAATGTATTGCTGCACTATTGCATCATGGTTGGGAAACCAAAAATTAGAAATGGATAAAAAGAGGCAGCCTTTTGGGGGGCCAAATGGACACAAGGACTGATAAAATGAACAGAGTGAGTGCATTACAGTCGTAACATGGACATTATTTTGTATCTCAAAAACTCTGAGTCTGAGAAATGCCACAGAATTCAAAAGGCTTTTAATTACTAGCCCCTCCGCATCTTAGAGAGTGCCTTTGTGCAGACCAGTCAGTCCCACTAGTCCTTTAACGGATTGGTGCCAATGCCATCCTTTCAAGTCTTATTGCCATCGTCATTGCAGTAGTACTGTTTGTGCTAAGGCCAACTTTCATATCTATATATATATAGCTTTAACGATGGTTTAAAATGTTTCACCGTGCAGGATTCCCTATCCCCCCGATTCGCACAGAAAGTCATAGATTGCACAGTAGTGATGCAATGTAAAGTCATCAGATAGTGTGCATGTTTTATCACGTTGGTGGTGACTGAAATCCATATTAATTTGAACGTTATTGGGTCTTTTATCAGTAAATGCTGTAAATCTTTTATATATATATATATATATATATATATATATATATATATATATATATATATGTATGTATTAAATAAAAAGAAGCATGGCTATGATGCTGAGAATTGAAATCCAAGCCGACAATTCAAGCATCGAAATGATGATAAAGGACAAAGGAAAGAAAATTGGCTCAACTAACAGTAACAAGGCAGATATTTCAAGATTCTAGTAATTGCCATTGCAAAGATCCGATATGCAAAGAGATAGCTATCCAATTCATTGCAGGGGTCCATATGTTGCTTTGGAGGATTGTGCAATATTGGAGATGGACTTGATATATATCGACAGCCAATGAAATTATTCAATAAAAAACAGCAACATGTGATCTTGTTTTTTTTTTTCAATACTTGGATCCCTTTTGGGTTGCTGTACAAACCACTTTTCATCCAAATTTAATTTTTTTCTAATGTTTTAAAATCATTTTAATATAGTTATATCAAAAATAAATTAAAAAAATATTATTTTAATGTATTTTCAAACAAAATGCATTTTAAAAAACAATATTTATCATACTCTCAAACACTTTCTTATAATTATAATACTCTTCAAGATTCTTCAAAGATGCAACTTGTTCCCACAACCCTTCATAATGCTTTTTTAAAATCAGGGGGGCTAGAGCAAGAGTCTCTTTAGACCAATTGGCCCCATAATTCTAACCACTCCTTGACAATTCATATGTGATTTAATCTTCTTTATAGAGCACTCTTTCCATGTTGTGAATTAAATGAAATAAAAGTGTCCATGCTTGTAAGTTTATACCATCCTGGTTTGAAAAATATAGCAAAGTGTTCATGACAAACAATATTAGAATAAATGATTCGCTACATAATTTCTTTCTCTATGAATATATCTTAAATTTATATATAAAAAAAAAAGCATAAGAGAGGCATTGGAGATATCATTGAAATCATCTTTTAATTGCGACAACCTCATGACATTGTTTCCTTTTATCTAAGTAATTGCATTGTTAGAATCAAACTTCACAATCTAGTCCATGAAAGAAACACAATAACAATTACTACTTAGAATGAGAGCTTTTTGAATTGTCAAAACCTCAGTTTTATTGATTTCCTTAATACCTATAGAACAAGAAAAGATACAAAGAAACTTTTCTTCATCATCTCTTAACATACCCCCAATCTCTAAGGGTCTTGGCTTGCCATTTGCATATGCATCTAGACTCCACTTATGCATACCTTGAAGAGAAGGAATCCATTATGATTTACTACATACTATTTCCCTATTGGTCCACATAAGAATATTATTTGGTGATCTTAGTAAATATATCTTAGTATAGCAAAAACACCTATCACAATACAACATTTTGTCCATGTTACAACTCTAAGAAAAAGTTAGTAATATATCATCCCAGTTTTTTCCACCTCATTGAAGATCAAATTATTACAAGCATTCCAAATGGACTGAACAACTCCAATAAAAAACAAAGAACACACATTTCTTTGTATAGTTTCTAAGATCATTCAATGCTACTATAGATAAAAATTATATAAAGGATTCGGTAAGATTCATTGTTGCCCTAACCATGCCACCAACTATGACCATAACTTCCATACCATCTTATAGTAAAGAAAAACATGCCTTGTAGTTTCAATCCTTCTTCTTCTTTTTTTTTTTACAGAAAGGGCAATTCAAATCACACTCTTATAATAAATCTCATTAATAGACAAAAGTTTTTTTAAATAGTTTTATTCAAAATGACAAGTCAAAGATTATAATACTCAATCTTAGAACGAGCAGAAGATGATCATTTATTGGACCAAAACCGTTTATCTCCTACTAGAATAATTGTCTTAAGAAAAGATAAATAACTTTTCACCTAAAATAGATCTTTTAGATCTAGTCTCCAAATCTTTATATTCACAAACATCTTGAGTTAAAGAAATCCTAGATAGTAGTTGTAAAAATTCCCTTTCCTTTTTCTTTTCCCAATCTTATTGTCTCTTCCTCCATAATAAGGACTGATCCTAAGTAATACCATTCCATGTTCCAATCTCAAAGCATTCAAATTTGCACACATAACATGACTAGGAAATCTGCTTTTAAGAATAAAATCTCCTAACCATTTTAAAATCCAGAATGAAGTTTGAGTCTCATTCCCTCAACCATGGAAATTGCATTTTATAAGCTATAGAATAGTCTTCCACACCATTAAAAGTATCATAAATACTATTTCAAATAAGTGAAAGAGTTTCTGAAAATTTTAGAACCACCTTATTATTGTCATATTGATATTTCAAATCCAAAAAATTCCTCCAAGCTACTGAAATATCATCATTGTACCTTCATAACAATTTAAATGACATTGATTTATTTATTTTTTCCATAATAGACCCCACTCTTAATCCCTCTCTAGCTTTTGGCGTAGCTAGGAAATTCAAAGCCACTTTACAGATATTTTTAGCTACACTAAATGGAATTTTCAACAAAGATATATAGTAAAGAGAAAGATTAAACAACACTAAATTTAATAAACAAACTCTTCCATATACCGAAAGATGCCTGAATTTTCAAGTTTTAAGACAAGACGTAATCTTTTTCAAAACTGGTTTCCAGTTGAACATAGTCTCAGATTTGCTCTTAGAGGAAGCCCCAATTATTTAACATATAAACAACTTGATTTACATCTTAAATAGTCAGTCACTCATTTAGTTAATTTCAAATCAACGTTGATACCAATTAAAAGACCCTTATGAAAGTTAACTTTTAAATCTAAGCATAGCTAAAATCAATAAAGAATTATTTTAATATTTTTAAGAGCTTCTATGTCATTCAGATAAAAAATCATTATATAATCAGCATATTGAAGCAAAGTTGTTGATTGAGAGATACATTAACTTTTAAAAATGGCCTATTCTCTCTTGCTCTAACAAAAAAACTAGTAACCCTTACAACTATATTAAATAGTAAGGGTGATAAAGGACCTTTGTTCATGTGAAACTCATTAGATAGCGAGCCATTGATAAGTACAGAAAGATAAGTCATCAAGATACATTCTCAAATTCAAGAGATCCATCTATCTCCAAAAATCATATAACCATGACCTCACAAATGAAATCTCAAGATATCAAATTAAAAGCCTTTTGGAAATTCACTTTAAAGAGAAAATCTTGAATATGTTACCTTCATATATTATCTACAATCTCATTGGCTAATAAACAATAATCAAGGATCTCCCCTCCTAAGATGAAAACAGATGGAGGTTCACTTATCATCTTATCAATAATTTGTCTAATCCTCAAAGACATGATCTTGGAAATGATCTTGTATGTCCCATTCAAAATATTAATAGGTCTAAATTTTATGAATTTTTTAGCTCATTTAATCTTTATAATTAATGTAATATAAGCATTATTAATCCTTTTTAACATCCTGCTAGTATAGAAAACTTCTAAAATCAGCAAAAAAAATATCCTTTTTAAAAATTTTAATGAAGTCAAAATTAAAACCATAAGGTCTTAGAGCTGTAGACCTTTCACAACTCCACATTTCCTAATTAACCTCCTCCAAGATGACCTCTCTCTCCAACAAAACTAAATAATTAAAACTTTAGAAAAATAAAACATGTATCGCTCATATACAACCTAGCAACTAAAAAACTAAAACTTAAAAAAAATTAAAACATGTCCCTTATGTATAGCCTAATAACAATACCAATACTAAATAGATTAGATAAGAAATTTAAAGCCCAAGATTTAATCTCTGAAGCACTAGAGATAATGTTTCTCATAAATAATAATTGACTTAATGAAGTTCTTCTTGTTAGAAAGAGAAGCAGAGAGATGAAAGAATATCGTATTCCTATCACCTAACTTTCACCGATTATTCCTTCATAATGTTTGCTTAAATTTCACAACTCAAAGTTTAAACACCTCAACTCATCAGACTCAACATATGTTAAACTCCTACTCTCACTCTCATTCTCAATTGCTTTAAGTCTAGATTCTACCATAAATGGTAAAATTCCATTCATGCAATTTTTTTCCTTAATAGGCTAAGCTTTTAACAAGACCATATCATAGCAAAAGGATGACCATAACGACTTCAAATCAAAATAAAATGAATTATGCATCAATCAACAATCTAAAAATTAAAAAAGGCCTTATAACCTAACCTTTGAGTTCTCTACCATAAAACAAAATGGAACATTTATCTAAAAGGCTTTTATCCAACATAAGGAGCTTATTATGAGGAAAAGCCAACATAACATTTAGGTGTGAAAAACACCTATCAATATGAATCATAGAAGAACCTTTAAACCAACTATATTAATGACCATTGAAGGCTTAATAAGTTCACAAGTATTCAATAACCATTGAAGGCTTCTTGCTCACACATGATTTAAAAACCCACCACTCTTCTCATTCTAACTGAAAGTCTTATTGAAATCACTTATAACATACCAAGGTCATCCAAATGAAAACTTAAGAATAATAAGCTCCTCCCACAAGTTCTTTTTATCTTTCAAACTATACCCAACATATAAACAAATTATCACACATCTGAAAACCTTTTCAATACGAGTCCCAAACAAAGAAATCAATTGAGAGTTGAACAAATTATCAACATAAAAGTGTCTATAATCTAGACAAAATAGTTTCATCAATACAACAAACATTAAGATGATAACTAGCAATGACATTCTTAATTACTTGCCTTCTATTCCTTTTTCACAAATCTCTGATATTCCAAAAAAAGACTCTACATAATTAAAAATATATTACTTTCCCATCAAGAAAACAGTAAAGGAATTATACATTTTTTCCCATTCCACTTTCTTTTTATTTGCCATATCTTGAAATTGATTCTTCAATGCATCCTCTCCCTAAGCTATTGTAATACCCAAAGTATCATTAGTATTCACTAATCTCTCGACTAGCTTTTGACAAGAACAACTCACCATTTTTATACTTGATGTTCTTTCATTTTATGAATTACAAAAACTTGAGGCAATGACTCTATATTCCATAAAGGAGACACTTATATCATCATCAAACCCATCAAAATTGCCCTTCAGATTCAACATATTTATTTTCCTATATTTTTTTCCTTACAAGACCTTTCTGTTTTTTCTTTTATATATATAGTGACATTATAGAGATCAGTGTTCCTAGGTTAAAAGCATTGTGCCTAATTTGAAAACCCGTCTCTCTTACATTTCCTGATAATCCACACAAAAGTCCATTATTATTTGAATTAACAACTAAATCACATTTTAATGTTACATCTTGAATCTCTAGGAACAAACAATAAATTAAATTATTTTGAAAATCAAAATGATATCCCATTATTTTGAAAGACTTTAATCTTGTTACAAACTTATTGAAGAACAATATGAGCTAGCTATTGATTTTTCCATGCAATAGCTATAATTACCTTTATTTATATTTGTTGTATCTATCATCGAAGATATGTCATTACTGTTAACCTTTCTAAGGATAATAGTTGTCATTGTATGCAGAGCATCATCTAATTTTAGAAATCTCTTCATTGGCTTTCCAGATAGATATATTGTATAATTATTCCTATTAGCAATGAAAATAATATCTTCTATAAAAGAAACATTTTGTTCAATGCTAATTAGCACAATCACCTTTGTCAAATTCTTAAAATAACTTGTATTTATAATGCTCAGATATAATAGCTATAAAATATCTTCAAAATTCTTAAAACCTTTAGCACTTTTTTTTACTTGCATGTAGAACATGAATTATTCATGTTCTGCATCAAGTAAATAATTAATATGGTCTCTTGGTCCAGCTTAGTAACCATGTAATTTTCAGGTTGGACCCTCAGCCCAACCCACACCATTAGGCTGTGTCCAGCATCATCTTAAAAAAAAAATTGTTGAGCCTTCAATCAGCCCAACTAACTAGATTGAGCTTGGGCTTCGGGCCTAATCAACTCAGCCCCTAGGCTGAGGGTGTGTTTGGCAAATAGGCCTTTAAAATTTTCAAAAAAAAATTGAAAAACAAATTCAGGGACCATTTTGAATTTACTTATAGGTACCCTATATGTTTTTTCAATATTTTTTCTTAATATTGATTCGTAGACTAATATTATAAAATACAGACCCGGTATTAAAAATATTCTCTGAAATTTTTAAAAAAATCCTAAACAAAATTCAAAAAATACTCCCTTATTTCAAAAAATACAAAAATATGTATGGTCTTCATGCATATGACCAGATTCTAAAATTTTCATGCATATTTCTATGAAAAAATAAAAATTGCATTTTCATCATACTTGAAAAATACAAAAAAAAAATTCAAAATAAATATCGTATCCAGTTTATAATTATCCATTAGGATTTGGACAAAATTTCAAATAAAAAAAACCCCATTTTAATTTCTTATTTTTAGGATAGTTAGGTTTTAATATGATAAGATAAGAATCTTCTTACTAAGAAAGCCTTTTCTTAAACTTTAGATTTTTTTTTTTAGGGGGCTTTAGAATGACTAGTTTTTAACTTGATGAGATAAGAGTCTCCTTTCCAAGAATAACTTTTCTCAAACCTTAGATAGACTAACGAATAGAAACATAACGTAGAACAAATAACAAAGTAGCTTACCATAGGTAGGGTGCACTAGAGGTGACACACCTTCCCTTTGCATAACCAATCCCCCGACTCAGATTCTCGCAAACCATTAGGTTTATTAGTAACCATAATACTAGGTAGCGACTCTTTTTTTCTTTTTTACTGATATAAGATAAGAAATCCTTGTCCTTTCCATCCATAACCAACCCTGATAACATTGATCTAGAAGAATGATCATCGCGACATTGCACACATGCGATAGTGAGAAACTTTAAAATTTTAATGGACTAAACTTTAAAAGATGTCTATATGATCACTTTGAACTTGGTAAAGTTCTTGTCTAAAAACATGTTAAAGTTGTTAGATAATGAATATGATATCAATATTATGGCAGTTGTGGATACATGGAATCATAGAAATTTTATATGCAAGAAACACGTCTTGAAATGATTGAACAATATATTTTATGAAGTTTATAGTTCAATCAAGAGTTCGAAGGTATTATGAGATGTTTTGAACTAAAGGTATAAGATTAAAGATGTTAGTATGAAAAATTCATGGTAAAAAAAAAATTATATTTCAAGATATTCAATTCAAAGACCATGGTAAACTAAGTTCGAGAGTTTTAGCTCATTTTGCATGATATTCATGTTGAAGGAATAATTTTGAGTGAATCCTTCCAAGTGGCTATAATTATTTAAAAATTATCACCATCTTAGAAAGATTTCAAGAACTATCTTAATTATAAGAGTAAAAAGATGGAAGTTGAATACCTCATTTTATGGTTGAGGATAGAAGAGGACAATAACTTATCCAAAAGAAGATCCAACTCTTTCACTTTGACCTCTAAAGCAAACATTGTTGAAGAAGCATTAAAGAACCACAGTAAAAACTAAAAGAAAATGCTTACCATAAAAAGAAAGGGAATTGCCAAAAAAATCAATGGCAAATACTTCATCTACAATAAGAGTGGACATCAAACCAAGGATTGAAAAAATAGTGTTTATTAAGGAAACACTAAAAAATAAAGGATTCTTTAAGCCAATGTAATCGAGGCTGATCACCTCGTAAATAAAGTCTCAAAAATGAATTTGTCCATTATTATTTTTAAAGTTAACCTGATCAATAATTCTAAGTAGTGGTGGGTTGATAATGGTGTAACAAGATATGTATGGGCTGAGAAGATGATTTTTTTCACTTACAAAGAAGTAAATGTTGAATATTTGTATATAGGGAATTCATTAAAACCTAAGGTATTGGACATTGGTCAATTCATACTAAAGATAACTTCTAAAAAACGTTATATCCTAAAAAAAAGTGTTATATGTTGATGACATTAGGAATAACTTAGAGTCTAGCTCATTATTAAGCAAAAATTATTTTAAAATTATCTCTGAGAGTGATAAATTGTACTCACTAAAAGTGAAACATTTGTAGGAAGGAGTATCTTTGTGATGGCCTCTTTAAAATTCTTGTAATGACTATTATGACCAAGGATGAGATGAATAAAAATAATAATTCCTCTTTTTCTTACTTGTTTGATTTTTGTAATATATGGCATGATAAATAGGACTTGTTAATTATAATTCTATATAAGGGTTGATTAATCTTGAATTATTATCAAGTATGGTTTTTGCAAAAAACAAATCATAAATATAAGGTTTATAGAGAATCAAAATTCACTAAAATGTATTTCAAATTGTTAAAAAAAATAGTGAACCTCTAGATTTAATTCACTTGGATATTGATGATTTAAAATTTATACGAACTAAAGTTGATAAAAGGTATTACATTATTTTTATAGATAATTCACTTGGATATTGTTAAAAAATAGGTATTGTTATACCTATTTTTCTTTGAGCCAATATACAAATCTTCAAATGATAAAAAAAAATATATGGATCTTGAAATATTTAAACATTACAAGAATTAAGTTCAAAACCAACTTAATAAATAAATAAAGAATAGTGATGGAGGTGGAGAGTAAGCTTTTTTTCAGGAATTTTGTTCTCAAAATAGTATTATACACCAAACTACCACTCCTTAATCATCTAAATAAAATGACATTACAAAAGATAAGAATCATACTCTAAAAAGTTGATGAATGTCATATTGATAAGTTTGCGAGCACCTTAAAACTATGAGGAGAGGCAATTTTGATTTTCAATTATATATTTAACAAAGTACCTTATAAAAAGTTAGAGAATACATCATATAATAGCGGAAAGGTAGAACAACTTTCTACAAATACCTCAAATTATGGGGATATTTTGTAAAAATAGTAGCATCGGATCCTAAAAAGCTCAATATAGGACCTAAAACCATGAATTATGTTTAATTGGATATGATTACAATACTAGTACATAATGTTTCTTGTATACAAATCGACTATTAATACAATAATGGAATCTAGAAATGTAACATTCTTCGAAGATGTAATTCTAGTTAAAGAAGCATAAGAAATTCATTTACTTAAAATAATGATTAAATCAAGATCAAGTAGTCATCATTTATTGGAAAATGATAAAGTTGAGCAAAAAGGAGTTAGATGAAGAAAATGACCAAAATATTTAGTCCTGATTTTTAAAATATGTTTTAGAAAATAAACCTCAAATCTATTTCAAGGTAATGTTCTATCTTAAAGTTTTGTATTAAAAGAAGGTAGTCAATAGTGAAATTGAATACATTAAACATAATCATACATGGAAACTAGTGAATCTTTCACTTGAAAGTAAACCATTAGATTATAAGTGGATCTTTAAAATAAAAATGAAAATTAATGGAACTATTGATAAATAAAAAAGCAAGATTTGTTATTAAATGATTCAAACAATAAAAAATATGTGCTATTTTGATATATATTTACCTGTGCTAAGAATAACTATTATACAAATATCAATAATCATCATAACTATTAACAAGCTTGAAATGCATCAAATGAATGTAGAAACAACTTTTTTAAACAGGGATTAACATGAAGGTTTATATAGAACAACCTAAAGAGTTTGTTGTTAAAGGATAAGAAAAGAAAGTCTATAACCTTTTTTAGTCATTACATAGTTTGAAACAAACACTAAAAAAGTAGACAAGATTATGTTGTCAAATGAGTTTAAAATCAATGAAATTGATAAATGTATTTATGTAAAAAACATAGTTAAATGTAATGTTATTATATGTCCCTATATGGACGATATGCAAATTTTAGAAAGAAGAAAAACAACTATATGATGAAGTCTATCAAGAAATTATTAACCAATAAAATTGACATGAAAGACTTGTGTGTTGCAGATGTCATACTAGAAATAAAAATTACTATGATATTTGATGGATTGGTATTGTATCAATCTTATTATATTGAGAAAATTATTGTCAAAGTTTATAAAAGTGAAATAGCATTATGAAGACACTAATAAACATAAGTGTTCATCTATCTAAAAATAAATATGAGAGAATACACCAATAATATTCTTGAATAATTAGGAGCTTGATATTTTATAAATTACACAAGATATGATATAGCATACTCTATTAGCAAGTTGGGTAGATTTATAAATAATCCAAGTATGGAACATTAGAAAGCTTTCAATAGGGTACGCAAATATTTGAGATACACCTTAGACTATAGGTTACATTATATGGGATACTTAGTGATACTAGAAGGGTGTAGTAATGCAAATTAGTTATTTGACACTAAGGATTTGAAATCCACTAACGGATATGTTCTCACACTTAATGGAGTTGTTATATCATGGAAATCCTCTAAGCAAACTTGTATCGCATGAACTATGATTGAATATGAGTTTATCATTCTTGATAAAGCCAGAGAGAAAGTCGAGTGGCTTTAAAAAAATTTATATGATATTCAATGTTGGCCAAAACTAGTGCTAACAATTTATGTGCATTACAATAGTCAATGAGCAATAGAAATGGCATAAAATAGTATGTATAATGGTAAGTCTAGACATATAATTCATACACAATATTGTTAAATACTTATTCTTGAATGAGATTATTTCAATTGATTATATAAAGTAAAAGAAAAATATTGTGGATCCATTAGCTAAAGGTTTATCGAGAGATATTATATATAATTCATCAAGGAAAATGAGTTTAAAGCCTTTAAAGATGGAAATATATAATGATAGTAACTTTATCTAGTTGACTGGAGATCCTAAGATTTAGGTTCAAAGGAAAAAATAAGTCATGTGACATTCTCGGTATAATTGCCTTCCTATTTCTATAATAAAAATGACATTAGTCGTAGTGTGATAAAATTTAAGTTGTGCTCTTAGTATTTTTTATATATTGGTATACCAAGTGGAGTATAGAAAAATATCTTAATTAAAATCACTTATATGAGTGAGAATATTTTTGAAAATTTTGAAAAGACTAAATTCTTTGAAGCACTATTGAATTTCAAAGTTGTTAAGGGCTAAAATGAACACAACAATGAGAACTAAAGGAAATAGTTATGTAGAAAACTATATGAGTACTATTATCTTGGTTTGTATAAGAGGTTAAATAATTCAAGATATCATGTTCACTAATTAGCCAAATAAATCGGAAATCATTTCACTAAGAAAAGTTCAAAGAATCCTTTTTTGGCATGTTATCTTAAGCCCGAGAACCCTTAATCCCGCATTAAAATACTATAAGATTTTATTATAACTTATAAGTTAAAGAGTGAAAATTAGGACCGTAGGGTACCAAAGTTTTTTAAAGGGAGAGACCTTAGTCTAGGTGGGATTTGGGCTTAAGCCACATATGTGCACTCACTTAGCTTGGCTCAACACATCATATATATAGGCATGGGCTTTAGCATGGGTTTAGGCACTAGTTAGATGAAAAGATCATACTTTCATGATGAATGGTAATGTTTATAGAGTCCTATAATGGGTACAAGCACAATCCATTTTCTATTTTAAAACGCAATTCTAAATCTAGATTCTATTTTTATAGAAAATAGTCTACTCCAAGCTTCTTGCAGAACCTTTCCTTCAAAAGGTACATAGAAACCTTTATATATCTTACCAAAAGGATTGATGTTTAGATGTTTTTTTTTTGCTTCTATAAGAATAAATCCCTTATAGGTCTTACTTTCCAAGTACCAAATATTAGACACTAATAGGGAAGAAAATATAGAAGCTTAAAGGAGTATTCTCATATACAAGGATCTATATTGTGAGCTAGTAATTGACTCAAATGTCAAAGATAGAATAACTATATTGTGAACAAGGCTGGTATAGACATGATAAATTTTAATAACTTATAAAAAAAATGGAAAAACATATTAAGATAGCTAAACATGACCTTACTTATTTTAATATATGAGACTTTTCCCCTACTATGAGCTATCATCTAAGATATCCCTTCTTATATAAAAAGACTATAGACTATCTTTACACCTCTTAGAAGAAATAGTAAAGATCTTCTTTGATGAGAAATCGTATGGTAAAAAAAATAAAAGAAAAACCTCTTACAATTTAATCAAAAGGCTAAGTAAGAGGCCTACTAGAGAAGTCTTAGATAAGAACGTTGTCTTTTATTTTTTTTTATAATTGGTTATTTACTTGTGTTCTTAAATTACTTAATTATATATAACTTCTCATCCTACCTTTAATCATCAACTTAAAATAATAAAGGACCTCATAAAGCCCCTAACATCTTCTTGTACAAAAAAAAAAATATTAAAGATGAAGTTCTTGTTATCCAGTTGAAAACCACACATAAGGTAACATATCTCATCAAAGTCATTAACTTTTAATAACTAATTTACCATTTATCATACCTTTTTTTTTTTTGTTATTAAGCAGGCATGTGTTGCTCCTATTTAACCTCTTCATTTGCTTCCTTCTATTGAGATGATAATAGAGGCTTATTATACATGTCGTCCTCAACTACAAGCCCTTCTTGAACATGAATCAAATTAATCAAGATTTGTTCTTCATTCTTTGCTATCCTCTCAAAGTTCATCTTAGCTCATGTATCTTGAAAAAGTTTATTAATTGAATCTTTGAACGTTTTTGCGTTAAGTCTCATGACTGGACCCAATGAAACTTCTAATGAATCTCTTGGTGTATAAGTAGGATTGCATCATTCCCTCTTTTCTCAAAAGAATTTTTCCTCGAATAATCACCTACATCAAATAAAAAAACATTAGATAGATTAAATATAGCACTAATACCATACTCACCTGATAATTCCACTTTAGAGGCATTATCATTGATTTTTTCAATAATTTGAAATGGTTTGTCTCCTCTCAAAATTAACTTAGATCTCTTTTGAATAAGGAATCTCACTTTTCTAATATAAACTTAAACTCAATCTTCTGGTTCAAAGACAAACTTTTTTTGTCTTTTGTTTTCATGAAATACATATTTCTCATTCTTTTTTCTCAAAATGTTGTTGTACCTTCTTAAATAATACTTTCATCACTTGTGATTTTCTATTACCATTAAGTCTAACCATTTTATCAACAAGTAAAGAAATCAAATCTAGTAGAATTAAACCATAAATTATTTTAAATGAAGAATAATTTTTCCAGTTTAAAAGATTAGCACATAATGATTTCTTTTGTAACATATTAAACAAAAACTGTAAATGCTCAATATGATCACCTAAATTTTTCCTATGAATATCTTTAAAGTAATCAATAACAAAGTACAAATACATGTATACAATATATAATTCATCAATCTCATTAAATTACTATATGCAATAATAAGATTAAACAATATGACTAACCATTCAAACAATCCACATGTAGTCTTAAAGTTATTTTTCCTTTTATCCCTTTCTTTCATCTTAATTTGATGATAACTAATTTTTTGAATCAATCTTACTAAACATACAAGATCCATGCAACTCATTAAGAATATCATCAAGTCTAGGGATAAGATATATATATATATATATATATATATATATATATATATATATATATATATATATATATAATTGTTGATGACATCTTTTATCAATAGCAAACCGCTATGGATCTCATCAAGAAATATATATAGTAGAATTTGGACAACAACTTTGACCCTTTATTAGAAACATTTAACAAACTTTGATTGGCCTAAAATTCTCATCCAAGATAAACAAAGATCTCTGCAAACTTCTAGCAAACTTTTAGCTTGATCTAATAGTTAGATAAGAAATTATGTTTGTTACCATAAAGTTGCACTACAGAACAAATTAAGCTCAGATCCGAATTTGATTGTCCTATATATATCATCTTTAAAATCCTGTAAAAAAGATATAACAACACTAGGAATAAAAGAATCAAGATTGTTAGTGTTAAAATATATCTCCTTATACACAAGTAAAATAATAAGCATGTTAGAAAAAGAAGCACTTTTGAGTGTTTACCTATATTTTATATACTCTTTTCTTTTTTCATCCTTATTTTGTTCTTTCCACTCTTGACTTCAATTAACTTTTTTTCACCCTTAGTTGAATTAGAGTCTTTTCTCTCCTCTCTTATTCTTTTATTAAAGCTCACTTTATTTTCACTTTTTAAACTAACAACCTCACATGGTTTTTTTGTTACCTCGGTTTTTATTTCTCTTTTCAGCTCTCATTGGTTTTTTTAAGCCTTCAAAACTCTCTTTTTACCAGCTTTTACCTTCAATAACATTGTATGAAAATGGTAGCTAATAATAAATTTAGATAAGCATGTTTTACTAACTGTTTTTGTATATATTTTTGTATGGTAACCACGACCTCACATTGTTGTATTACCATTTCAACTTCACTTTTCTTTTTCAAATTTAATTGGTCTTTAAAAACTTGTCCAGGAGACAATGGTGCAAGTGTGTATGTCATTCCATCTTTCTCAAGTAAATATCTATTTTTAAATCTATCATGCTTGGCCTTCCTATCAAATCATCAAGGTCTCCCTAACAACAAATGACTAGCATGCATAGGAACCATATCACACAAAACCTCATCCTTATACTTTCTAATTAAAAAAGAAATCATAACTTGTTTAATCACCATAACTTAACAAGTATAGTACTAGCAACATTAGCACAACTTCCACTATCAATAATCATACTACATAGTTATCAAGCAGATTGTTCTTTTCGGCATGGTGCACTTTTGGCTAAGCATTTTTCCCTTGCCGAACATAGTTATCAAGTAGATTGTCTGCATCTGTAGAAATTTTATATGGACTAGTGATATTTTGAAGAGTAAATCTGCCCTAGTTGCTTGGAGCCCAAGAAAGAAGGGGGCTTGGGTTTGTTCGATATCAAAGCTCGCAATAAATGTTTCTTTGCTAAGCAGCTGTGAAACATCCATCTCAAAACTGATTCTATCTGGATACAATGGATTCATCATTATTACCTTCCTAGTGTCTTTATTTGGGATGCTTTATCTTTACGAACCTCTTCGCCAATATGGAAGTCTATTACCTCTCTTAAGGACCAGCTTGTTGTAGACTGTGGTGGCCAGCACCAAGCTATTGCACTGATGACTACTTGGAGCAATGGAGAACTTCCTTTTACTGCTCAATCCTATGATTTCTTGCGTTTCAAATATGATCTTATCCCTTGGGCTAAAGTGGTTTGGGAAACTTGGTCTTTGCCCAAGTATAATTTCATTTTGTGGCTAGCGGTTAAGGGGAAGCTTTGCACTCGTGATAGGCTTCGGTTCCTGGATATTAACCTTTTGTGTGTTTTTTGTCGACTTTATAAAGAGACCCATAATCATTTATTTCCAGCTGTCCTTGGACTTCTCTACTTTAGAGGATGGCAAAATCATGGCTTCATTTGCAGAGGAGCATGTCAACCATTAATAGTGTAATCCGTGGCTTTCTTTTTGGTAAAAACAATTTTGTTGGCAGAATGTGTAAAGTTTCCCTTGGTATTTTGATCTACTTGATTTGGGAAGAGAAAAACAAGAGAGTATTTGATAATTCTTGCACTTATGTATCTCTTGTTTTTCACAGATTCCAGATTCTCTTCTACATGGTTCTGCATTTTCATGAATAGATTATCTTTCAGGGTGATTGTTGTTCTGTTTGTTGGGGCTGCTAGTGTTCTTTCGCTGCTGGTGATGGCTTTTCTCGGATGGAGTTGCAGTGTTGGTTAGATGTTGTCCATCTTTTGGTTATGGTTATTTGTGATGTCTTATCTGCTGGCTTGCTTGATAGTTGTCTTGATGGAGGGTCTGCTTTGATTGGTTGATATGGCTGGTAATGCCTTTTGCTTTATTGTTTGTCGTGTGTTAGGTGGGGCACCTTGTCTTTGATTTGGTTCCTTTTCTAATCATTGTCAACTAACTTTTTCAGCTGTTTGTAATTCTTTTGGCTTTATTGTATATGTTTTATAGGGAGTTTGTTCCTTTTTTGTAAATCCTGTATATGAACTTACTGGTTCTCCAGCCTTGTAAATTTTTTGATCTACTATATATACTTACATTTTGATCAAAACAATAATCACACTACATACCTTATTATTAACATAACCTAGTATGAAAAATGTTCTACCTTTGTTCCTTTACATCCTCTTCATAAACTTGAATACTCAAATAACTCCTTATAACCAAGGATTCTCCTTGCACAACATACTTCATACCACTAAAATCATCTAGCTTTGACATTCCCTTCAAATCATCCTTACTAGCCAATTACACCTCTCTATCATCTCTTATAATCATAATTCTTTTATTTGGATATTCATGTGCATGATGCCCAAGCTATTAACATCAAAAACACTTAATCTATCGCTTATGCTTTAGTTAAGCAATATTTTCCTTTTTTTCCTTCAAAGCTATAACTTGCTTCCTAACAAATAAAGGTTCGACTATTTTAGGTGTAGTCATTGGTTTCATTAGTGCATTACCCTTTTTCTTAAAATTCAACTTCCAATCTAAAAAGGAACATGAATATGCACCTGGTTTCGCACTACCCTTTCTCCTAAACTATTTCTCTATTTTTACAACCATATGTATCATATCATCAATCTTCATATAGTGCTACAATTCCACAATATTATCAATTTCTTTATTTAATTCATTCAAGAACCTAACCATCATAGCTACTTTATCCTCGGAAATATTAGCTCTAATTATAGTTACTTTCATCTCCTTAAAATACTCATCCACACTCCTAAAACCTTGTGATAAGGTTTGCAAATTAATTATAAATCTCTCCATAATAGTGAATATGTATAAATCTTTTTCTCATGATTACCTTCATTTCCTCCCACGTTTCTATTATCCTCTCTTCATTGCACCTTCTATATATAACAAGTTGATTCCACCAACTAATTGCATAATCAATGAATTCAACCATAGCCAATTTAACCTTTTTTTCTTTTAAATATACATGGCAATCAAACACAAACTCCATTTTTTTTTTCCTAATTCAAGTAAGCCTCTAGATTACTCTTTCCTTGAAACATTGGGGAATTAAAAGATAAGAGGATTTTAGCTTTTAAATAAAATAGTTGTTGGAGAATAGTATTGCTTATACAATGCGTTTTATGCCTTTAATTATACGCAACGTTTTAATTGCTTTAGTTTGATTTTAATAAGACAAAACGTGGAGCCTATAGAGGGGAATTAGTTACAATCTGTTATAAATTTTCTAAAAGGCTTAGTCCTTTTTATATCTTGTAACAGAATTTGTAGGGAAGTTAGGAAACAAATTATTATGGATGAATGATGAATTCTGAGATTCTCTCTCTTTCTCTTCTTCTTCTTCTTCTATGGACGCTAACTTTTGCCATCCATGGTTGGCCTTGACAGTAAGCTCCAGAAGTTCACTCAAATACTCGAAAAAAATCCCAACATGAACCATTTCAATTCAGCATGCAACAAGTGGCATTAGAGAAGTTGATCTTCGGACCTAGGACATGACGACTAATAATGAGCCTCGAGGCGCGTTTGAGGAGATTAAGGATCTTCTTCGTGGAATGATAGATCAAACCAAATATATTTTGCTGAAATTGGAAGGAGATCACTACCCCTACAAGGCTTCTGTAATTGGTGATAAGGCAACAAAGGATATCACAGATATGAATAATGCTGTGAAGAATGTGGCTCCAAGAACACATACAGATTCATCTTTTTTTGGCAATTCTTTGTCCATTAGTAGTTTCACGTCTCTACCTAGTGTCCCTGCTTCAACTGTTGCACTTATAACAACTTCCAGTACTACTGCTCAATCTAAGCAAGATGAGTATGATGATGATGATACAGAGGATCTATTTAACGACAATTTCATGATGATTATCGGAGAATGGATGAGCATGATTAGTATGAGCTCATGGGGCTGGATGAATCATTTGAGGATGACAGGGATACTGATCAGGTGATTCAGGATCGAAGGGCGGCTAAGTTGGAGCTTGAGGCTCGTGATGTTCGCTTTTCAAATCAGAAGCTCCATCAGCTTCTGCATGACAATGATACGGATGATGACAGCTACAGGCCTTCAAAAGGGTCTAAAGCTGATTTCAGGCCTCCAAAAAGCTATGATGATGTTGATATTGATGATGATTTGCAGAGCTCACTAGGTAGATCACAGAGGAGCCATTCAAGGGAAGATGTGCCCATGCCTGATCAGACAAAGGGTTTTCAAGATGAGGATGAAGATGGTGATGAAGGCGAGTTTAAGATGTACCGTGTCCAAGGAACTCCCAGGCAATATATAGGTTGCCAGAGATGAAGTTTGTCGTTTCATTGCCAAGTTTAAGGAATTCTTACTTACATATGTGAATCCAAAGAATGAAGATGGATATTTTGAATATGTTCGAAAGATAAACGAAATGGTGTCAACCAATAAGTGTAGCTTGGAGAATGATTACAAACAATTTATATTTGTCCATCCCAATATTGCCATCTAGCTTGCTAATGCCCCTCAATCTGTCCTAGAGGTCATGGAAGAAGTAGCCATGAAAGTTGTCTTTGATTTACATCCTAATTACAGAAATTTCCATCAAAAGATCGATGTCTGCATCACCAACTTACCAGTCTATGATCAAATTAGAAACATTGGGCAGATTCATTTGAACACTATGATTTGTGTTGGAGGAGTTGTGACTAGGCAATCTGGTGTCTTCCCTCAGTTGCAAGAGGTAAAATATGATTGCAACAAGTGTGGAGCGATTTTGGGATCATTCTTTCAGAATTCTTATTCAGAAGTCAAGGTTGGTTCTTGCCCTGAATGCCAATAAAAAAGGATCATTCACTATTAACATTGAACAAACAATATACAGGAATTACCAGAAGCTTACACTCCAAGAAAGCCCTGGAATTGCGCCTGCAGGTCGGCTTCCAAGATACAAGGAAGTGATATTGTTGAATGATTTGATTGACTGTGCACGCCCTGGGGAAGAAATTGAGGTCATCGGCATATGTACAAATAATTTTGACTTGTGTTCGAACACAAAGAATGGATTTCCTATCTTTTCCTTTGTAATCGAAGCAAATTATGTCACAAAGAAGCAAGATCTCTTTCCTGTGTACAGGCTCGCTCAAGAGGGCAAAGAAGAAATTAAAAGGTTGTCTAAAACCCCAAGAATAGAGGAAAGGATTATCAAGTCTATTGCCCCATCCATCTATGGACACTAGGGCATTAAAACTGCATTAGCTTTGGCTATGTTTCGAGGCCAGGAGAAAAATGTTGAGGGGAAACACCGGCTGCGAGGAGATATAAATGTGCTTCTCCTAGGTGAACCTGGCATTACAAAATCTCAATTTCTGAAGTATGTTGAAAGGACTGGACAGAGGGCCATGTATACTACTGGTAAAGGGGTTTATGTTGTTAGTCTAACAACTGCAGTGCACAAGGACCCAGTGACATAAAAGTGGGACCCTTGAAGGAGGAGCCCTTGTTCTAGCTGATAAAGGGATCCGCCTGATTGTGTGGGACAAATAAATACCTTAAAAATAGTGTTTTCATACCTCTAAGTCAATTCTATATTTGTTTCCATACTAAATATTTCTAACAAAAAATAAGGTTAGGCACCTTGTAAACAATGAAAGAAACATATGCAAATTCCAATGTAAACTGACATTAAACCTCGGCTAAATCTTGCAGAAAGAACTAGAATTAATGCATAAGTTGTGTATGAAAAGCACTATGACAGGAATGTTAAAAACAACCAAACAAAAGAATGGCACAAACATCAGCTAACCTAAGTAATAGAAACAATCTGACAGTAGCGAAGGGCAACAGGTTCAACACAAAATATTCCACACATGCAACATCTAAAAACCGATAAATCTGAATGAAATAATGCCCCAAAAAAAATACATCAGAAAACAAACTAAACAAAAATAGTAGGAGAGGCAATTGAGAGAAAAAAAGGACTAAACTGATGGTGTAACAACCGGCAGGAGAGGCAATGTAGAGAAAAAAAAGAGACTAAACTAATGGTGTAATAACCGGTGGCCAAAAAGTAATGCATAGACTTGAATATAAGAGAAAAAAAAAAGAATAGCCTACTGAAAACCTTGGAAACCACCTGCAAGAAAAACCCTTGTCATAATGACTCTCAAGAATTGACATTTCACTGGCTAAAAAACAGTAAAAAAAGAAAATTCGAAAACACCCTCAGTAGAAATCTATCACATGCATTGAAACTTGCAAATAAAAAAAAACGTATTTGCCTGTAAACTAAAAAAGAACAGGGAATTTTCAATTTTTGACCAGACCAAAAAGAGAGCATAATTTGCTACATAGTAAGATCACACGCAAGGAGCGCAAAACCTTGTCTCAAATAAACGTGATACTATTCTCCTAAGCAAATTACATCGACTCTCTTAATATTGTAAAGAGACCTAATATGAGAGCAAATATGTGTCATTAATGATGCCACTGCCTTATTTATTTAATGCAAAAATTGACAGCAAATAGCTCTTCCTTTAGCGTAACTAATCCAAGAAAATAGATGAAAAAGGCCAGCTAAGCCAAACCTTACAAATGTTAGTGAAAACAATAGAAAACCAAGCAAATCCCCAATAAACTTAGTCAAAGTCTGCAATAGCTAACCTAAAGTAAAAAAAAAAACACTAAAAGTATATACAGGCTCAAGGGACTTTTCCAATCTACAATCCCATGAGTTTGAATTAAGTATTTTTACAACATGATTTAACTTTTTTTTTATTAATTATTAATTATAATATATCACGTAAGTTCAAATAGAGAAACTCGTTAAGGAAAAAAAAATACATGTATGAAAAACTTATCTAAGAGGAGGCGAATTTTGCAGCTATTGTAAATAAAAACATTATTTTTATTTTTATATAAGCAATTTGTTTTTCCGCAAGAACAATTAACAGAAAAAAAATCCTAAGCAAACCATATTTTTTTACTTTAATTGTGTAGTTTTTGTGTTTAAAAATATTTTTAGAAAAACTTGTATTTTTTAAAATAAAATTTGTTAAATATTTTAATTATTTTAATATACTAATATTAAAAATAAATTTTTAAAAATAAAAAATATTATTTCAAAATATTTTTAAAAAATACTATAAGAAAAAATTAAATAAATTTTTTGCGGTGTTTAGTAATATGATAATAGTTATTTTTTAAAATGTTTTTTATTAAAAAATTAAAATAATATTTTAATTTTTTTATATTAAAATAATTTAATTTAAAGAAATGTTCTTTTAATTATTTTTAATAAACATAAACAGACCATCATTCCAGTATAATCCGCAATACAGTAAGAACAAAAAGCACGCGAACACCCTACCGCCACATATAGTTCCAAACCCACAGCCACCAGCCAGCCGCAACCCAGTGATCATCATCATCATCATCATCATCATCATCATCATCATCATCATCATCATCAGCAGCAGCAGCAGCGGCAGCGGCGGCGCCGTCGTCTCCACTCTGCAGCAATGGCAGGAGTGCCTTCACTTGGTTTGGCTTCTCTTTTCGAACTTTATCTTACTTTCGTTTGATGAAATTGTTGGATTACTTTTGAAATAGTTTGTTTATGTGTTTGAGATGTAAATCTGAAGATTCTTTGCATGTAAAATTTACGGGGCATTCTTGAGATGTGAGATTTGATTTTTATTTGTTGGATTTGGTAATACGGTGTGGATTAATTCGCTGAAATGGATGGATTCTGGGATTTGCTTCTCTCTCGAGAGAACCTATGTGCTCTTTCCTTTCAATTCAAGAGATGATTTGTTAAGCGGGCACGGTATACCCGTTTATTACTTCTTTATCCTTTAACATGATACCCATGGGGATGCGGGGTTGGGCTGGGGTATGGTCAGGTATGGTTTATGGAGTATTTTTAAACAGCTTTGGGATGTGTATATGCATCTATTAATCAGGTTCCTCTATCCATTTCCATGATGAGGACAATAAAGACACAATTCTTGGTGATATTTTTGTTTTTGGTTATGCTTTTAAGTGTTGAATTAGCAATCAAGTGGAGCTTTTTACATCTCAGATTGCAATCAATTTTGAGAATTTCGATGCTTACTTTGTTTACACATGTTTTTCAATGGTAGATATTGCGGAGGAGATTCGTTCGTTACAGCTTGACTCAGCAGGTTGTGTTAGCATTTTATTATTTAAAGGAAGTATTAGTTTTACTTTTTATTTATTTATTTAATGTTTGGGATAGAAATTGAATTATTTAATTTAATCTTAGCATCAGAGGTAAATGGGGTGATTAATCCAGAAGATGCAAAGCCAGAAGAAGTTGAGGTGGATAAAATGGAGGAAGGTTGGTGGTACAGTGAAATTCTTGCCTAGAACTTTCTTGTTGTAATTTTTTGTGTGAAAATAAGTGTACCTTAATGTCCAAAAGGTCTGACATAGTTCTGGTATGATTCTGGCTAAATTAGAAATGGGGTGTCTTCAGTAATGCTTAATTTAACTATTCTGTATCTTGCAGATAGCTAACTATCAAATATATGGAAATTGAATCAAGGTGCTAAACAAAATTAAAGCCCTGACTAGTTGTGGAATCAATTAGCTTCCTTTTTGGCATTTGAACTTGTCATGGATTAGGTGAATGTCTTCTACAATTGAACCATTTCAATTGTGATACTTAATGTTATGATTTTGCATATAGGAGTTGATGGATTGGTGTAGATTTAGCATCCTCTGTATTTGGGTTCTAAACTTACTATTGACAGTGGTCTATTGGATACCATGAAACATGAAACACTTAGTGACGAAATAAATGGAAGGAAAGTAAGGTCTATTGGATACCATGAAACATGAAATGCTTAGTGACGAAATAAATGGAAGGAAAGTAAATGCTTGTTCCATTTGGTTGTTGACCCCTCATCATGTTGGTCCCTGTGTTCTTTCCTTCTCAGTCGTTGTGGCTTAAATTTGCAGTTTGTTTTACTGATGAATGAGCATTTCACTTTTGCCTTATAGTTTAATAGAGCACCATTGGGTGATGGTTCCTATTAGATTAGACAATGTTGTCAAGAGGCGCCTAGGCGCTCCAAGCGAGGCAAGGCAAGGCAAGGCCCCAACACCTTTATTAGTCTCATGTGTTGGATTTCAATGAGGCATTGCCTAGGCGAGTGCCTTGTGAGTGGGTGCAAGGTGCTAAGGCTAGTGCTTGCTTGAAGTTCTTCCTTTTTTGTTGAATTTATCTTATTTTTTAAATGATTTATGAATTGACCTATTTGTCTATTTTTTTAATTTACCACAAGAAACAACTTAGGGGATTTTTGTAAAAAACTAAGATTAGGGTAAAAGAATTAAAAAAATCATTAAAGTGGGAGACAAACAGACAATGAAGGAGACTTAGAAGAGACACCAATCACACTTTCTTTTTTCAATAGTGGGAGTCAAAGAACAACACATTTGTATAGTTAATACTTTATTTTTTTCTAAACAAGTGCAATATAGTTTGAGAGATGAGGATTTCAATTATAATCATGAAATGGAGGATATGGAGGATTCAAGTGAAGGAGAGGAAAGCATGGATGGAGATGTTTTTGAAGATTAATGAATAATGATGATGATATTTAATTTTGCTTTTTAATCTATTTGGCTACTTACTACTTTAAATTATCTTATTTTGTTTTAAGGGTGAAAAATATAACTTTATATGACTATATTATGGTATTTTATATTCTCTTTTGATTTTCTAATGATCTAATCTTAATTGGAAAGATATATATTTTAGATTTATATAATATAATATATATTTTTAATTTATAGCATATTGCCTTGGTTCATTCGGGTGTGTGCCTAACGCCTCGGGCATTTTATAGGCTTAGTGCCCTTTTCCTTTTACAACATTGAGATTACATACCTTGAAATATCTCGTGATAAAAGAAATGAAAGGAAAAGAAAATGCCCTTACCAATAATGGTGGATTGATCACTCAACGTGGTGCTTGTGTGTTTGTTTCTTCTCTGCCAATGTGGCTTCATTTTATATTTTTGTTGGTTGTTTCATTGCTCTTTGTTTTTCTTCTCGTGTCTTCATCCCCTTCACCCACCTGCACGCCAACTTATGTGCATAAAAAAAATAATACAAACAACATATGCTTAGTGCTTGTTTGTCTTGAAAAAACATCAAATTGATGCTTCTTTTAGTGCTTTCCGATGATTTTGATGTGCTGATGTCAAAAATAAAAAAAATATGAAAACAATTTATTTTGATGCATTTCGAAGTGAAAAACACTTTTGAAAAGCTCTTTGCACCACAATACCAAACACATACTTAATGCAAATGTATACATGTTTGTATATCTTAACAAAAGAACATACAAATAGCACTGTACACCTGTTTTTTGTTTGCAAAGCAATTGATATCTATGCATCTTCTGTTTCATTGTGAGTAGGTATTTCTTTTTTACTGCTAATCTGATATACTGTTGATGGGCTCCCACTTTTCTTGTTCATATATTAAGATTTGTGGATAATTTTGATATCAAACCATTGTCTGACAGGTTTTGCTTTGGATGTTTTCAGATTCAAATGATAATGTCACCATAAGCACTCAGGAAATGCAGGCTGAGACATCCAAAGGTATTTTGGGAGTATCCTTCTATTTTTCATTATACATTGATATTTATGCATGCATTATGATTTTTGACGTATTCACATGATGTTTTGTTAGTTATGCACGTGCTTGTTACCATTCCTTTACTTGTCTTTTGTTTTGTAGTGAAAGATAAGGAAGTACCTGTATCAGAAGATGTGGGAGCTCCGGTTGAGATGGAAGAAGACAATAAGAAGCGACACTTAAATGTTGTTTTTATCGGTCATGTTGGTAGGTTAATATGCTTCACAATTTTGCCAAATTAAATGATGGCCTTGTGATTACTTATTTGTTTTGTCCTTTTGCTATTTACCCAATGGTTACTACAATACTGCCACCATGCATTGGGTTGTTGAGTGGTTATTGTTACTATCATCTGATTGGTGAATTGCTGAAGTAAAAATTATTGTCATGCTGCAAGTAATTGTCTTGATTGGTGCATTTTTTTTATTAAGAATGTTGTTTTCAATTTCATTATCTAACTCTGCAATGGCGTTCTGTATCTGGTTTACTCAGTTTTCGTGCCTCTTCTAAAAAATTAGTTGTTATCTTCCATTAGTGTAGCAGTTAATGTTCTGTGTCTGGCTGCAGATGCTGGTAAGTCCACCACTGGGGGCCAGATACTCTTTCTTAGTGGACAGGTGGATGATCGCACAATCCAGAAATATGAGAAAGAAGCTAAGGAAAAAAGTAGAGAAAGTTGGTAGGTCCTTTTTTTTATATATATAATTTGGATTTATCTGAATGGTATTTTCAGTTCCCCTTTTTGCAAGGGTATGCAAATTGGCTGTTTTATTTGGTATAGCTTTATGACTGGTCTGCATTATCTTCTTTTTTTTTTTTTTTTATTGTGACTTCCATTATTTTTAGATTGCTAGATTGGCTGTTGTTATTGCCTAGAATACATGTAATGTTGTTGAAATTTCTTGTCTTTCATTTGGCAGCTGGATTGGAAAAAACTTGTAACGGGAGAAACTTGTTACAGTTGTTTGATATGTTATTTTAGTTTTCTCTTTTGTTTGTGGTACTAACTTGTAGTGATGCAAGGAAAGACAAATTGATACAACATTATTCAAGATTATCATGCTTGAACTCTATGCTTGCCTCCATTGTTTTGCAATGTTTCTGATTGATGCATGTGAATGATAAACTCCTTTTTGAGCAAAATCAGGGAACTATTTAATTAAATTCCTAGGAAGACCAGTCTTGTGGTGGTATGGAAGTCACGGATTCCTTGAATGTCCTGCATGCCCTTTTGGTAATATGGAAAGAAACTGTCGACCTGAACAACATTCTGTTTGCGTGTGCTTGTAGCTAAGCACCTGACTCGTTTAGTCTTAGTTTGCTCTGTTGCGGCTGGTACTTGTTTGTGTACGCTTGAAACCACCCAACAAACAAGGAGAGAGGCTGCCTCTTTGGGCTTCTTAGAATGATTTGAGATGAGCTACAAATCATACATATTACATATTAAATAATACATGTACATACTACATATTAAATCATGCATGTCTGAACCTACCAGGTGCAATAGTTTTAAGCTTACTGAAATTTTACTCTGCAATGGGCTCCTGTGATATAGAACTTATATGATTTGTAGATGTTATCTTACCACCTCTATAGAAATTTATTCTGTTAGTTTGTGTCAACCGTAAGGGTTAATTTATGAGCTAATCAAGGGGAATAGTTATTGTCTTAATTAATCTTTAGATAACACGTCACATAACAGGATTAGAATGGTTTTGTTCCAGAAAAGAACTTATCAAATGAGATTACGCGATTCATTTACTCAAAAACAAATTCCAAGTATACATTATTTGCTTATGTTCAGGATTATGTTTTTTTAATAATCCTGCATTATTCTTTCTTCTCAATCTCATTGATGCTTTGAGTTTTTTCTGCATTTTTATCAAATGATCCCTCATTCTTAGTCTTTCAAACTGTTGCTGTTTTTCCTAAGTTCTGAACAGAATATTCCTTAAATAATTTTTACTTCCATAGATTTGCTTAATACGTTTTGATGACCATGATTATTTTCCATTTGCTAGGTATATGGCTTATATTATGGACACCAATGAGGAGGAGAGGGTTAAGGTACGGTTCTATGACAATTGTGTATCCGTGGAGCCATATTTTTTTTATTCTATTTTTGTTAATACTGCTTCAATTTCCATTATTTTAATGTTCATTTGTATGCAAAACTGATTTTAATCCCACTGTACACATTTTATTTGTATAATGTTTATTGCAGGGCAAAACAGTTGAAGTTGGAAGAGCGTACTTTGAAACAGAGACATCAAGATTTACAATTTTAGATGCACCGGTGAGAAATTACATCTTCAAAATATTGTTTCCACTTTCTTCACTCCAGTTATTTCTATCCATTATTTCAATGATAAATGAGTTTTGCTAGATGAGATATTTATAGTGAAAATGAAGCTAGCTATGCATAACATTCTTCTCCTGATGAGTGGGTCCTGAAAAAAAATGTTATTGGCGCATGTTTTTGGCCAGCAAGGAAATATGGTCAATTCAAGTGTCGAGGGGGAGAAATGGACCATACATGGCATATGTTGAAATGATAAAGAATAATCTAGCATTTAGACATCTTACGAGAGATTTCACTCCACAACCTAGTTTTGTAATGATACTAAGTTGAGTGGAGTGTGTGGTTTTTGCTTGGTTACTTGCCTTTTTTTCTTTCTTCATCTCACTCATTTCCATCCCTCCTTGTTTTCTATCCATACTTCAATGTGCTCTGCAACATTTACCCTTGATATAGACCACTTGATATAATGTAAATACTGTAAATAAAAACTTCCTGACAATATTACTCAATAATAAAAGTACAAATAACTTGAAAAATTGTCCTTGCATGTGTCAGCCTTTATCACTTAGATTAGTTGTGCCTTATAGTGGGAAAGATGAGAAAAAGCCTTCACAAGAAACTAGTCCTCCATCCTGTTACGTTGCAGTAATAGGGTTTGAAACTAATGGTTGTCCTTTGTTGTTGAGAGACTGTCTTACCAATTGAAAAAGGATAATTCTGATTTTTCATGGATTTGATCACTGATTTTGAGCACAGTAACTAGAGCAGATGAC
Source organism: Populus deltoides (assembly GCA_015852605.2). Lineage (NCBI taxonomy): Eukaryota > Viridiplantae > Streptophyta > Magnoliopsida > Malpighiales > Salicaceae > Populus > Populus deltoides. The sequence goes on from CM027582.2 coordinate 17,826,776, forward strand.
CAAGTGGTTAGATTCTGTGATCATCCTTTGCTCCTTAAGGTCTGTGGATGATGACATATAGTCCTCTATGCACATTGTGATTCTTTCTATAGTGCCATGTATTCATTTGGGGAGAGCTTGCAAAAGCTTGTAGCAGCATTTGTTCTTGTTAGTTTTCATCTTTCTCAAGTTCTTGTTGCAGCTGTTTGTGTTTGACTGGTTGATATATTTAAATTGAAGGCTTGTTTGATTCGAGGATGCTTGAAAACATCAAATATATTCTCACCCAGCAACTAGGAGAAGCTAGATTCAAGGAAGCATTCTAGCAAAATATAATAGTATAGAAAGAGAATATATTGAAAGACATGCTAGAGTTGTTCTACCAAGCTCAAATACACTAAAAATGGAGTGTGCATTTGGTTCCAACCAAAATAATTCGCTAAACTGATGGATTGTCTTTGGTTGTTTTTTTTCCTTCCTGAAACAGAAGAGAGCAAAACTTGAAAATAACAGGACTAATCATTCTTTGAATTATCCAAGTTATTTGGAAACAAGATATCATTCTTTGTTTCAAAAGAGGATTTCTTGATTCCTTTTCTTGATTCCTCTTCTTTCTTCAAAACCATGTATCCTAGTACCCTTTTTCTGCCACTATATGTGCATATGCATGTATATTGACCTATGCATCTATAGAAAGAGAAGGTGCAATGATGAGATCACTATCTCGTTAATCTGATATTAACATGGGGAAAAATCTTGTCCATTCATAAATGGACTGACCATCTTGTCTTTGATTTTTCCTTTTTCTATTATTTTCAAATCTTTTCCTGCACAATCATTTGTTTGACTGCCATTTCATGGAATTCCTTCTGTAGTTATTGGAAGTGAAGTTCTCATTGGTGCTTTGAAATCTCTTGCAACTCTCTTTTCCTTTCTCTTAAGCTCTTTCTTTGAATTTATTCAAATTGAGCAAATCAAAATTCAACATTTTAGCTATTCCAGTGGCTGACATTAGATTCTTAAATAGTTTTAACAGCTCTCATGCTGCAACATGTTCTTTATAGAACACTTCTAATTTTGAGATGTACTAGTCTCTTGATGGACATGCTCCAAAAGGTATAGAAGGGAACATGCTTGGTTTTGTCAGTGTGATTGAGGTGATATGCAATTTCTTTAAACATGGAATGGTTTGGGGAAAGAATTAGAATGGATAGCACTGTCAAACCATGCAAAAAGAAACTTTTGTTTCATTTCTTTTGAGGCAACTTCGGCAAAACTAATAGTTTTGGCTCCATTAGAAATTCTTCATGATTGTCTAATCATGTTCTACTCTGAAATTATGAGTTGCGGCAATTCTTTTGTTTTTCTGTGCTGATTTATTTTTAATTTCATGCAATAGGAAAGAAACCCTTCCTTGCATCTTTAGGTTGTTCTGTGCTGATTTATTTCGAATTTTGGTTTTCATTTCTAATTTAATATCCTCACTTTTTGTTGGGAAGTACCTATAATTTTGTCGTTCTTGAATCTTCAGGGCCACAAGAGTTATGTTCCAAATATGATTAGTGGAGCATCTCAGGCTGATATTGGTGTGCTAGTAAGTTTGTACCGAACTCTTTGTTTTCCACTTTTACTTTCTCTTTCATGAATTATTGATTTTAAATTTTTTGACAGACCTCTATCTCATTATTAGGTTATTTCTGCTCGGAAAGGAGAATTTGAAACTGGCTATGAGAGAGGAGGGCAGACCCGTGAGCATGTTCAACTTGCAAAGACCTTGGGTGTGTCTAAGCTGCTTGTTGTTGTGAATAAAATGGATGATCCAACTGTGAACTGGTCAAAAGAAAGGTACTTTTCCCTGTTTAGCAGTGTGTGCCTCCCGTGGATGTGCATATAATTACATGTCCTTTCTTTGTGGGCATAATGTGCATGTGTGGAAGCACCTGCATGCTTCTTCTGGGTCTGTCCTGTGATAGTTTCTTTCTGCAGGCTGTTTTGATTTTTTTTCATAATTTCTCCCAGGTATGATGAGATCGAATCAAAGATGGTACCTTTCCTCAAGCTTTCTGGCTACAATGTGAAGAAAGGTACCGGGGCATTTTCTTCTACGGTCTAATGCTTTAAACTTTTCCTTTCCTCAAATGTTTAGGCTTTGTTTGGAGCTTTTGTTTTTGTTTTCATTTTATTAACTGTGAAAAGGTCTGAGGTGTTATATAGATTCTGAATCTGGACACCTTCGTAGATTGCTTGTTTAGTAATTAAAGAGGCCTGAAACTTTGAATAATATACAGCGGGTAATGAACTAAATTTGGTAAATTCAGTGCAATGCTTTGATTGTCCTTTTGATAAGCGAGTTGTTTCATATTTAATTCTCCAATGGGATGAAGTAACCTCAAGTCCCATTCTCATCTTTTCTAATTACCATACTTGTAGCGTTGCTCTATAAATCCTGCTGGGTTATTCGGTCAACATCTTTACTGTTAAAGGTATGTGTCAATGGTCTAGGTACATTTATATTGGTGAAATTTGCAAACTAGACTTTGTTTGGGTAAGGATGGCTTGTGGCCTTTTCCAAGCTTTTTAAGCTTTTATTCTAAAAGCCAATGTAAAAGGTCTATTGTGAACTTTTAAAAGTTGCTTTGAAAAGATTTGGAAGCCAAAAGTAAGAAGCTACCAAATGAGGCTTGTAGGCTTTTGAATCTTGTTTAATATAGAACATGCTACAGAACTTATTACCAAACACCCTTACAACCAGTCACAGCTACAACAGCTACAACTTACAGCCCCAACCACAAAAAAAAGTCATAGCTATAAAAAATGGAGCCTAAATCTTGTGGATGCTTTCAAGCATGACTGGTTGTCAAAAATTTCTCTGATGTTGACATGGTTACTATTTAGTTTTCTTGCACATTTGGCATCATCTTAACTATTTGAACATCAAGGATAACATGCTGTCATCTGAATCTGTCTGATTGCTTTTTCATGATGATTTTGTCTCTAATATCAGTAAATGGTTTGATTACATGGGTTGGTACTTTTTTGTTACAGATGTCCAATTCCTACCAATGTCTGGTCTGCTTGGCACCAACATGAAAACAAGAATGGGTAAGGCTATATGTCCATGGTGGAATGGCCCATGCCTTTTTGAGGCCCTTGATGCTATTGAAGTTCCTCCACGAGATCCAAAGGGTCCTTTTAGGTAAAGTTGCATCCCTCCCCCAACTTTTTCTGTCCATCCCTGCATCGAATTTTTCTCTTAGTTGATCTTTTTATCTTCTTTTTTTCCCGTTTTTGGCATGCATGTTTTTCTACATGCTTAAATTGAACATAATGGTACCGACACTAACAATTCTTTTGAATGAGTTGAAATGTTCTGATATGAGAGAATGCTTCTTGTTAAGTTTTAGCAGCAGTGGTCATGGCTACTATATTGATGATATTTTACAAGAAACATTGATTGATTTAATTCTTTACTGTGTCAAAATAAATCTCTTATTATATAATTTTTAAATTTGCAGGATGCCTATTATTGACAAATTTAAGGACATGGGAACTGTTGTTATGGGCAAAGTAGAGTCTGGTAGTGTGACAGAGGGTGATTCCTTGTTGGTCATGCCAAACAAGGTGTGTGTGCTCTGACCTGTGTTTTACTTCTTGCTCTCTCTATTTTATTGTTTATGTTGTGATATAATGCCTCGGGTACACCTATCCACAGACTATGGTGAAAGTTCTTGCTGTATATTGCGATGAAAACAAGGTAAGATGTGCAGGACCAGGAGAAAATGCACGGGTTAGATTATCTGGAATTGATGATGAGGATATATTGTCTGGTTTTGTGCTTTCAAGTGTTGGTAAGTTTTTTTAAGTTTGTTCTTAGAAGTTACAAATAAAGGTTCATTAATCTTTGATGTTGTGAAAAGAGCTAATTTGATCTGCAACAAGTTGATGTTAAGTATGTGGTTGTGTGTGAGTTTTGTCATATTCTCCTCTGGCTTCTTTGTTGTTGACCTGACTTTTTTAATTTGCACTTCTTTATGCAGCAAGGCCAATCACTGCAGTTACAGAGTTTGATGCACAGTTGCAAATCCTTGAACTAGTGGATAATGTATGCCTTTGAGTTTTAATTTTGTTTTTCATTTTCCTTTATTTTCTTATCTCTTTAGTAGGTTGTCATATCTAGGACTTTATCTTAGATCTGCCTTGATGTATACTTTAGCAACTAAAGCAGAAAATTGTTGTTGCTATTCTAGGCAATTTTTACAGCTGGCTACAAGGCTGTCTTGCACATACATGCTGTTGTTGAGGAGTGTGAGATTGTTCAGCTGCTGCAGCAAATTGATCCAAAGACAAGGAAACCTATGAAAAAGAAAGTCCTCTTTGTGAAGAATGGTGCCATAGTTGTCTGCCGTGTTCAGGTATTAGGATATGACTTACATGGCATTTTTCTCTAGAAATTTGTGCCTGCAACTTTGCTTTACTTTTTAACATTTATATGCCCACAATTGTTTATTGTGCATGCCAGTACATTCAAACATAGATTACTTATTAGTGTATTTCAATGAGACATAATTAATTTGATAAAACTTTTTTAATATTTATTAGATCTTTCCTTGCCATTATCCCTGTTAGGTAAACAACTTGATATGCATTGAGAAGTTTTCAGATTTTGCACAACTCGGCAGGTTTACTCTTCGTACTGAGGGTAACTTACCACACTTAACATTTAATGATGTGTGATTTGTTCATTTGTTGAGATCCCATCTCAAGTGGAGTGTTGTGTCTTCCAGGGAAAACAGTTGCAGTGGGAAAAGTCATGGAACTTCCTTTGGGTTATAATTCTTAAAACAATTTTGCATTAAAGGTGAGTGTGTTGCATTCTAAACCCATGCATTTTTCTTTATGCATAATTAAGCTGTTATACCATGCAAACTAAGTCCAGCTTTGCACTTGTCGTATGCTCTCTTGTATTGGAATGATTGAAGTTCTATTTTGTTGTTTTAGTTTAAGACGTAATATTTGTCTCTGTTTTAAATTAATAATTTGTACGTTTCTTATTTTGGTTTGTTTGCTAAACATTATTTTGGCATTTGTCTGCTGCATCAATCGACTGTCCTTATCGTGTACATGCCTCTGAATTTTGTTTTTTTGACGGGACCTCAAAATATATTACATGCACTTACTCAATGTAAATGGACAAAAATGTACTGATTGGGAGCTGGCCTTTTTTTCTTTTCTATATAGAGGTGATTTTTATTGAATTATTCTCCAAGCAGCTTGTTTAAAATCATTTCTTCATCTAACTGTAATGCTATAAATTATCCAATGCTATTTATCTACTTGGTTCACTCCAAAGGAAAATCCTGATTGCTTGTGTTGTGAGAGAAAAAATCGACTAATAACTATCATTAGACTGAGTTCCTTTGTAAGTAAAAGATTCTTATTTTGCACACAATTGGTCCACCTCTTCAAAGTAACTGATTTTTTATGACAGGCAATCTGACATCAAAAGGACAACTTTTGTGTATTTCGGCAGCACACCTACATGTGTTGGTTCGTATATTTGGGGGAAGGAGCTCCTTTAGTAGTTTTTGGATGCTGGGTTATGAGCATGTGTTCCCCAAACCGCTCCCCCCCCTGTTCCAGAGCATTGATGCTTTAGATGCTTAAGCATAGAATATACCTGATATACCAATGGCATGCTCATTGATAAATTTGTCTGTTGAAGCTTGTCCAGTATGGGGTTTTTTCCTGGCTTGATTCCCATATAGCAGAATATATTATTGAGTTAATTAAATGTTTCCAGTGGGTTTTTTTTTCGTGTCATGATCCCCAAGATGAGCAGCATATTTATGGCTTTCATTTTGATGCCCCCTTAGTTGTACACCTTTTCTAAAGCTCTACGTTTTTTTTTTTTTTTTTTTTTTATGGGAAAATATACGCTTAGTTACTTTTTATAATTATATCTTTGCAATGACATGTCAAAGCCTATATGTTTTCCTGGAAGATTAAAATTTGTTTCAAAGGATTTGATTTAGATTTTGAAGTGAAGGTGGTTTATTATTCTTATGATTATGATGACATTTTTGCCGGAAACCACAATATGTTAGAATCAAGGGATTATAATTTTGTTTTCTTTTATTTGAAAATGAACATGTCTATAGTGAATGGTGATAAATTTATTCATTATCAATACTAGTGCTTTAAAAGTGAAGCTGCTCCCTTTCTTTCTTTCTTTCTTTCTTTTTAATTTCATTCTTTTATGGCTTAATTTCATGAGATAAAAGATAAAAAACCGCAATATAAAATATTAAAATTTTTTTTATTTTGATCTAAAAATTTATTTTATTTATTTTTAATTTTAAGGTATAAGAGAGGAAAGAAACTGTTGAAAAATGATTGTTGGTCAGATGGCACCACTAAAAAATAGAATGTGGAGTTTAATGGAGGAAGTTTTTTCATAATAAACATGGTGGGGAAACTAAATTAGGTTTTGTTTGGTTTATTTTGATTTGATTGATTTTTTGTTTTTTTGAGTGATTTTGGGGTGGTCTAGAGTTGTAAAGTTGTGTTTTTTTAGATCTGAATGGTTTTTAAAGGTGTTTTTAAATAAAAACAAGCTCAAAATCATGATTTTAGGTCCGAAAACATGGAACTTGAGAAATGAATAAAAATAAACTACTCATTGATATGTTTTCATGTCTTTATTTTTTTATTTAAAAAAAAATAATGAGAAAAACCTAGTTATGGACCTGGGCTTCCAAGCCTAACATGTCTATTTTTTTTCATTAAGGCTAAATCATGTGGGTTTGGCTTGTTAGTGTTTGATTTTTTTTTTTTTACTTCTTTCTATTAATTGTTTTTATTTACATATTGATTTTTTTTATATTTTTTTAGTTGCACGATACTTTAAAAATGTTAGTTTAATTTATATTATATTTTTTTCCTATTATATTTTATATAAATTAACTGTATTTGTACGGATTTTTTTTTATAATAACATAAATTATTTGTTAATAGTAACAGTATTTAGCTGCCAAGATAAAGTGAATGAAAAAGTTTAAAAATAAAAAAAGATAATTGATGTAAAATATTTGTATGGGCAACTATTTTCTATTTCTACTACGAAGATTAGCGTCTCGTTTTAATATTTAATTAATGTCAACAATTTTTTTTTGCTTTATAACTTAATAAATTTCCCAGTTTATTTGATAAAGTATAAACCTCTTTTCATTTATGAATAAAAAAAAATGATGCAAAAAAGTATAAACTTCTTTTCATTCATGAATTAAAAAAAATGATGCAAAAAAACATATTCATAACGTAATTTTTTTTCATGTTAGAAATTGACTTTAAAATTCTATTTGCAGTGTAAACAACATGTTTATATAAACATGTGTTTTATTTATGAATAAAAATATTATAATATTTTTAAATACATCAATAACATTAACATGTTTTTTTTATTATATTCAAAACTAAGTTAGAACTCTGCATATGGTGTAATGCGAGTGATAAAACTAGTTAATATATTTATATTTATGTAGTTAGGTTTATTTAAGGGTTAAAGATCAAACGGCTTGATGACAATTGTAGCATCCCCATTAACACTCCAAGTTGTTGTATATAATCCTAAGTTTAGGATAATTAGAGCTCAAGAATATTTTTCTTTATAAGTGTTTACATCAGTATTTTTATATTTTGATTGAAATTTCAGCAGAATCTCTTTTATATTTAAAACATCTTAGTTATTCACATCATTTAATCACATTTTATCATCAATTCAAATATATAATATTCAATGACCCAACTCATCCATAAATCCACAATAAATCCATTAAATTCACCACATCATTCCTTCATCTAATATTCTATAATTCCAATTCTAATAAACCAAAATATATCAATTCTTTGATGTTATAATGCACAATAATAAACTAGGTTGGATTTATTAAAAGATTATTTACTTTATTTAATAATAAAAATCCACAATTCCGCTTGTGGATTCTCCTGCTTTGTGTTTTATTAATCCTTTTGTCTTGTAGCTGAAGTTGTTTCATCCACGTCGGCTTGCTGCGTACTCTTAGGCTACTCATATCTTCAGTCTGAGCTTTCTATTCTTGTGTTTCTTGCCTTGTGTTAGGTTAGGAACCTTGCAATTTTTGGTTCCTTTAATAACCATGGTCTGCTTTGCTTTATTGGACATTAAGGGAGCCTGTTCTTTTTCTGTTCGCTCTTGTATTTGAATTTGCTGACTCACCAGTAATTTACTGTATATTTTTTGATCTTTTAATAAATTTATATTTTGATAAAAAAAAACATGGTATTACCAAATTTAAAAAACCCAATCAACATGGTATTCTTTTCGAATACCAATAAACCTAATATTTACTCTATTATTTTTTAATTCGGGATTTCTAATTTGAAAATCAATCTAGTATTTACTTTAAATACCAATACAAATCCAATATCCATTCCCAGATATTTCTGAATTTAGTATTTCTAATTTGAAAGTCAATCAATCTAGTAATCTCTTCTCAATACAAATAAAATCAAATATTTATTTTTGGATATTTCTGAATTCAGCATTTTTGGTTTTGGTTTGGAAACCAATCAATCTAATATTCTCCTTGAATACCAATAAAAATTCAATATCCATTCCTGAATATTTCTAAATTTATTTAGGTTTTTCTCATTCTTTAATTCTTTTCTTATCATAATCATAACTAACTACTTATATTAAATCTCCATATAACCACCCATATTAATATTTGACAAAAAAAAAACTTATAAATAAATTTAATTAATATACATTATTCATCTATTTATATTTATCTGTCGCACTGCAGTTCCCACCATGCGACCCTCCAATAGTCTCTCCTGCATCATCAAATCAAATTCAATATATATAACCCATTTTTTCCACCATTATACCATAACTCCAATAATTTCTTCACTAACTCTAAATCCCTCTTTATGGCCGGTTAGGCTCTTAACCGAACAAGGAATTCAATTCAAGTTTTTTTCTTTTGTTGTTTTGAAATCCTTATCCAATTAACTTTTGATTCTAATTAACACATTCACTTTTATAATTATTCAAATTTAATCCAAATATTCACAACATTTATCCTATAATTTCATAGAAAAAATTTAACATATCCATTCAACAATTTCTTCAATTACACATCAATTTATTACTTTTTTCTCACGTATATTATCATTTACGTTTCACAAAACACTAACTTAACATCCATGTATTTAGCACAATTCCAAACATATTGCTTAATTATGTTAAATTCATAAACATATCATTATAAATGCATGAATCAAAACATCAAACCACTTCTTTACAACAAAAAATGAAGAAGAAAAGCCCTAGAATCTAGCTTTCTCCTCCCTTTCTTCCTCCCTTTCAAATCCGGCAGTGCAACCCTAGTTTTTCCCAAGGATTTTTCTTGATTTCTATGCTAAATTCCTATGAAATCTCTCCTTAATCCTTCCCTTTTTTATGTCTAGTATTTGTTTTGGTGTAATTTGAGGTGAAAAGCTCAAGAAAAATCAGACAAATTCCTCCCCTTTTCTCACCGTAAACAGCTAGCTATAAATGGATTCCTAAGCAAGCCATTCATGTATTTATACCCCTCATTTGTATTTTTAAGAGTCCCCCAAGTTCTCTAAATTCCTATTTTAACCCCACTCTTTTATCTCCTGTTTGATTCAATTTTTTTTTATCAACAATTGATAGTAATCAATTTCACAATTGTCTAATTAGTTTTATTTATTCATTTGTCTCTTTTTTGAGTTTTTGGCTTGATTAATAATTTAATAAATCACTTATTCTATAAAATTTTGATAGAGCTTACAATAGCTCCTTATTTAAAGGGTATTCTAGGAAATTTAGCAGCGAAATTATTTCAAACACCTTTAACACAAAAGGCATTAAAGTAAATTCAAAAATATTATTTGGATGGAGTTTTAATTTAATTTGTGTTTAAATCCTATGAGTTTGGTTACTTAGGCCTACAAATCGTTGAAATTTGATTATGTATAGCTCTTCGCTAATTGTAAATTCTATGTTTTTATTGTTTCTAGTCTCTAGTTGAATGTCTTTTCTCTATTTGTTTTTGTTCTTTGATATGAATATTTTTTTTTCTTTTTTTCTCTTTGGTTTTTCTTTTACACTTTGAAAGTTTTTTTATCAGTCATTTACTCTTTAGTTAGTTTTGATGTGATTCTTAAATACCATTATAAATTTTTAATTAAATTTAATAGTTTTTTTTTCAATTATTATGTATCTGATCTGAGAATTATAATGCTAATAATTAATTGTTCATGAAAATTTGATAGAAATCAGTTTTTTATTATTAAATTTTTTTAGATTGATTTTGAACATGACCCTATCATATTTATAATTTTTTTAACTTTCAATCACACAAAATATGAACATGCTATTTTGTTTTTGTTTGTTAAGTTGTTTTGACAATTATAAAATATTTTTTTAAAACAAAACTAATGATTCCAGTTAAAAACATTGCATCGGCTAAGATAAATAAAAAATATGTTAATAAAAACACTTATCTTAATTAAAAAAATATATCAAAATGATTTTTTTATGGGTTTAATGACAATATCAAAAACTTTTCAGAGACTTGTATATTTTTTTTATGTTTAAAACAACCCCCTTACATGATTCTAGTTAGAGATAATTATTTAATAAAATATGAATATAAAGTCATTTTAAAATCTTATTTATTTATTTCAAATTTTTTATTTGAAATGATTTTTTTAATAGTAAATTATTATTTGATACCGCCGATACGCGGCGTCGGGCGACGGCCCCGCTTTTTGTTTATTTAACAAAAAGGGGTTTTTCTCGATTGGGGAAACAAAAATTTTATTGGAGTCGCCATCAGTAATTTGAGGGAACTAGAAATCCCAAATTAGACATTGGTCCCAGAGATTCGGGTACGGGGTTAGTTATGATTAAGGGAAGGTAGACACCACCCTTAAAACATCCTTTCAAAAGAAAGATTACCCTTACTTGTGTGTTTTTATTTGATTCAAAATGCGATTATGTTTTGGGTTTATTTGTAAATTTTTTTAATGATTAACGTCGGTCCCTAAAAAAGAACACGTTAAAAATGACATCGCCCCTAAAAATTAGGAGACTTGTCTAAAATATGGCGCGTTTCAACCCTAAAAAAGGAGAATTACGTCGGGTTACAAAAAATAATGGACAAAGCCATATTTGGTATTTACATTTTTGACATCGGTCCTTTATAAAAAAGGGGGGGGGTCGACTTTGGTTTTTGTATTTTTTACAACATGCAAGAAAATTTACAAGCATTTATATATAAAAAATATCAAAAATACCAGTAGAAACCCCAAAAAATTACTTGAGTGTCATTGTATAGGTAAAATACTGAAATACCCTCGAATTTCTCTGAAAATTACGAAAATGCCACTGGCGGCGCGTGTGGCACACGCGCGGCTACTGTTGGCGGCTGGGAGATTTTCCGGCGCGATTTCTGGCCAACCGATGGTCGATCCTGGTAGATCTGATGTCAAGGATTCTTATGGTGGTGGTCTTGACGGTCGTTGATGGCTGATGAGCGAGAATCAACGACTTGAAGCTTCGGTGGCAGCCGACGATCGCGGCCCGTTTCCAGCCAAATAGAGCGGCGAAAACGCTGAAAACGGCCGGTATTTTGCTTTATATGAGGAAGGCGACCTTTCTGTGGTGGTTTTCAAGCTTGAAGTGGCCGGAGATGGGAGATCGGATGAGAGAGAGGGAGTCGCCGGCGAGAGGAGAGAGATGCTCTGGGCTATGCTACGGTGAGAACACTAGCACGGTACACCGGTGCAGTTGATGCCTGTGATCCGTTGGATCTCTGATGGAAAGATCCTGCGGCTGTGATTGGCCCGATCTGCAGGTTGATCGGACGGTCTGGATGAGCGGCGCGTTGATCTGGTGTGGCGCGGTGCACTAAAGCTCGGTACACCGGATGCGTGGCGCAACGGGATCAAATCTTGGAATATTTCAAGGGCTGAGATGTGTTTGGGTTTTAATCTAGTGTGGTAAGCCCTATTGTATCCTATTAAATCAACGGTTCAGATCTAAACACTATTAGATCAAACGGTTAGGATATATTTGATATTTTTCATATTGTTTTTAATAAAAATCAATATCCTACCCTCGTGAAGAAATAGTAAAAAAAACCTGAATAGTAAGTATGTAAATATTTTTTTTCTCTCCTTTTTCCCCTCTTTTCTTTCTCCTCTTTCTTTGCTGGCGCACTATCACTTGCTATTTATAGCCAATTACAGGGACGTCCAAATCACCACCGATTTGCTTTGAAGAAAAAATGGATCATCTGCTTTCGGTGCACCTCCTTTGACAAATTTTTATTTTTATTTCTTATTATGTATAATAATATATATTTATATAGGTAAAATTAAAAACTCAATTCAGTATTAGAAAAACCAGATTCAACCGCTAAAAATCAATTTTAATGACCCAAAATACGGTTTTGACCCAAAATGACCGAAACTTATTTTTTCGTCCGTCGATATGGTTGGACCCAGTATTGACTTCGGTGGACTTCGGTTTTGACCGAAAATGGCGGTTTTGACTAAAGCGGCCGAAACTCATTTTTACCCCGGTCGACATGGTTTGGCCTGTTTTGACTCGGTGGACTCGGTTTTGGCCGAAAATGGCGGTTTTGACCCGAGGCTGAAACTCATTTTTTACCCCGGTTCGACTGGTTCATGGTTGCTGCCGGTGGACTCGGTTTTGACCGAAAATGGCGGTTTTGACCGAAAACTCATTTTTACTTGGCCGCATGGTTTGACTGTATTGACCGGTGGAATCGGTTCTTATGGAAAGATGCGGTTGACTCGAGAAAAATATATTTTTGAATTTTCCTTTTTCTTAATTTTTTTGGATTTTTATAAATAATAATAGAAATAAAATAACATTTGAGAAAATCATGGTGGATCCAAAATTGGGTTACAACAATAACATTGTTAAGAATTTCTAAAACTGTGAATGATGTAATTTGAATTGAAATTAAAAATATTGGAAGAATAACATATATATTTTTAAAAAAATAATGGAATTGCATAATTTGAGCTTATTGTAATTCTAAAACTTGACATTTCATGGAGTCAGTGAATTTATATCATGACAACTTACCTTATTATAATTTAGAATGAAGACATGTCATGAAATTTAGTTCTAGCCTACCTTTCGATTACATGTTACTTTAAAACTATATAAATTATATATAAAAAAACATTGCAAGAACTGTATTTTTACGTGATGTTTAATTTTATAAGAAAAAAAGCCTAATCTAAACGATGTTGAGTTTTAAATTTCACATTAATAACTAATTTGATATTTTAGGCTTAAAGATTTGGGGTTAGTGTTTAATGTTTGATATTTGGATTTGATTCTTTGGTTAAGGATTTGGAGTTATGGGTTTGGATTAGGGTTAATTTTTATGGTTAAATGTAACACCCCGCCCCACTAATAAAATATTGCCTGTTTTGACCCACGGGCCTCACAGATTTGTTCTTTGCTGCTACGCATGACCTCAAAACATGTCTTACTAATCAAGATGAGCATGCTCATATAAGGTCCTCTCCCAAGTTCTCACTCGTCGATGTGAGATGTTACAATCCACCCCCTTTAAGGAGGCCAAAGACCTCGTCGGCACCTCTGTACAGCCAGTGAGCCGGGCTATGATACCAAATTGTAACACCCCACCCCACTAGCAAGATATTGTCTACTTTGACCCATGGGCCTCACGAATTTGTTCTTGACAGCCATGCATGGTTCCAAAACGCGTCTTACTAATCAAAATAATCATGCTCATATAAGATATTCCCTCAAGTTCTCACCCATCGATGTGAGATATTACATTAAAGATATGAGGTTAGAGATTAATTAAGGTTAGGGTTTGAGATTTGGATTATGATTAATGTTTAGTGTTTAAATTAGGGTTAGTGTTAAGGGTTTGAAATAATGTTAGTTTTTAATGGTTAAGTAACTTGCACGTTATGGATAGTGTTAGAGTTAGGGTTTGAGGTTTGAATTATGTTAGTGGGTGTTTAGGATTTTTATTCGGGTTAAGTTATTTTTTTATCATTTAAAGGGTAGTGGTTAGTATGGTCTTAGTCTTAGTTAAGGTTAGGAATTAGACAAGTTTTGATGGATAAATATTTTGGTATTCTTTAAGGTTCAGAAATGTGATATATCAAATAAGGACTTCTTTAAGGTTTAGCCATGTAATTTGTTGTTTTGTAATAGGTTTGTTTTTTATGTCATTCTCTTATTGACTTTACTTAATACCGATCCCATTAGTAAAATAAGATAGATGCATGACCGACCTTTCTCATTTATAAATCACAAGTTGTCAACAAAAAGCACGTATTCGTTTACTTTTTTCCCCAATCATAAGCATATTTGAGTCGGTTTGTACGTTTTTATTTTATTTTATTTATTTTTTAAAGAGTAATTTAATATGTTGTGTTTAAGATTTTGACTCTAAAAATTTAAAGCAAGAAAAAGAGAGAAAAACCAAGTCTTTCTACTCATGAAACCTATCCTTGTTAAGGTATACCGTCATTCACCATGTATATATAGATCAGTCCCACTTGCTCTGCATATGCTTTTTTTTCAACTGTATTGAGTTACTGTCTCAATTCCCCAAGTTTATAATTTGAAGGAATGAATTAAAAAAAAAACCAAGATGAACTAGCCATTTAGGAATAAAATGGTCTTTTATAGGGATGCATTAGTTTGTCAAATTTAATGCACGTAGACAAGTCTTTTTACATTATTTAGGATGTAATGATTAAATAACCTTTAAAGAAAAGAATGAATCGGCATATAGAGGTTTTATAGATATTTTTATTTTTTATATATAATAAAATTATTTTGATGCCCTCATGATAAAATAAATTTAAAGCTTCCATGCAGAGGGATTTTTGAACTGGACTTTTACTCGTAGACATATAGGGTAACAATTTTTGTGAATTACTTCGATACGCTCAGGATAAAAATAATTTAGAACTTTCTTGGATCTTTTACACTTCATTTTTTAGTTATATTGATGTTGCCTTAAGGGTAATATAATCTTTTTACACTTTTTATGAACAAGAAACTTACTTAAATTCCCCCAGGATACAAAAAATAATTTAAAGTTTCCTTGAATGGGCTTTTTGGTATTTTACTCTTGGTTTTTTGGTTAAATTGACATTGCATAGAGGGCAATTTAGGTTTTTTTATATAAATAACGAATATTATTAAAAAGAGAAAGTTGATGGCGCATGTCATACATGCTCTAATGAGTGGACGACGCTCATACCCTTTAAGTTGCGTGTATTGTGGCGTCTTACAATGAAAATCCTCCTTCCACAATGGTGTTGGAAACATCAATATCCTCTATCTGATGGTTAGGCTATGATTGATTTTTTTTCTTTTTTTATTTTTTTTTGTTAAAATATAGCGGTGTCCTGCTATTTATTTTTTGTATTCAATTTATTTTTTATTTTTTTTATTGTTATTTTTTTATCCATCCACTCTTTTAATTTAGAGAGAATCTATATCGTCATTAAAACCTCGATGTAATAGAAAATACCATACATTTTCTCAGGACTCTCCAAGAACCCTCGTTGCTTCTGCATTTCTGTTCTCAGGACAACTGGCATTCCATCCTTAGTGGTTGAAACTCCTGGATCTGCTTGCTTCTTCACCTCTGATGAAGGCAGTCCTTGCAGTGATGGTGAACTCTGGAAGGATCCAAATTGAATATTCCCTAAGGTGGAAGAACGATCCTTGGCCTGGCATGCCTCTGCAATGTTTTGATAAGACTGATGGATTTCTGATTACATGGATTTCTTCCTGCTAGGAAGAAGTGGGAGTTGATCTAGTGAAAGATCAAGGCAGCTGCCATCCTCACTCTTCTCTGTCTCTGGTGAGATTTGATCTGGTGGAATATTAAGGCAGTTGCCATTCCCACTCTTCTCCGTCTTTGGGGACTCTTCAGCCTGATCTGTCATCCGAGGTGATTGCGAAAAAGGTCTGAGTTGAATCTGGATTGCTTGTCATCGCCCATAATAGCAAATCTTTGTAACGATTATGGCACTGCAAAATTCCAAGTATCTTTATTCAGTAACCAATCGATCATTTGGTTTTACAGCGGCAAAACAAGTTCATTTGGTCATATTTACAAGAAAAACAGCAGAATACAGATATACCATGTCTGGGATGTATGTGCCTGTTCCTCTTGACTTCCGTGTTGTATCAATACCAGAAGCAGCATCTTGTAGTTGTGAGGCAAAAGGGTGACATTGTGGCCATGGTAAAAACACATCTGTGCCTCTATGAGAAAAAACATTCTGCTTGCTTTGCAGCAACTGAGGCAGCACATCCCTAGCACTTTTCTGCTTGATTTGTGAAGGTGGTGATGGAGGACTGGGCAGAGGAGGTACTGGCAGTGCATAATTGTGATACCACTGGCCATGTAGTAGACCACTGTAATATTTGTCATAATCTCCACTGAGATCAGACGCCTCAGATCTTCCATTACCAAATGCAGGGACAGGAACTTCTGCATCTGGCCTTTGACCCTTGCCATTTCTGTCCAAAGTGTTCATAAAGAACTTCTCAAGTCTAGTACCCATTGCTTCTCCTGGCAGTGCAATTATTTCTGCAAGCCTTTGAACCCCATAAGATAGGGCGCCTCTTATTCGATGAAAATTGCCTAGTACAAAATAGATGAATCATCATCAGCTAATTATTTACAATACCAGTAATTACTCAAGGGACAAAGTGTCTACACCTCCAAACATGCAAACAAATCCAGAAATTAATTCCAACTCTTGGGGGCATATAAATATAGCAAATAATATAATTCCAAGAATATGCATGAATCTAATATTATTAAGTTTGACTATGGGAAATATGTAATAGAGCACGACACTTTCTTACTACCCCTAGCATGGACATTAATATTCCAACATTCATTGCGCAACAAAATTACTTACTTTCATCTCATGAATGCAAAGTACAAACCAGTTGTCTATTTTTAAAATTTAATATGTGAAATACTATCCAATTCATGGTACCAATAACTCCTTCATGTACCATTGCAAGTCCCCATGCAGTAGAGAAAAAAAAAATCCCAAAATCAGAGCCTCCAAAATTTACAGATACTATATTCAAGCCCTTAAGCTCTAGATTTTCTAAAACAATATCCAGAAACAGCTGCTTTGTATATTGTTAAATGTACCTTCGTTAACACTACGTCCTAAGTTGTTGCTGCTCTTAAGAGGATCCACTATGTTGAGATGCTTAATAGGAAATTCAGGGGCACCATTCTCGAGTTCTTTCATCAGAAATGCAAACATGTCTCTACAGTTCCTCAGAAACTCCTGACTGAGAAGTAACTCATTCCCATTGTTATCTACTGACCCTGTCAATGAAAAATGGGTCTTAAGTAATCAAGTAAAAAAATGGGATGCTATCCAAACACATTTAAATGCTCACAGAGAGAGCATCTATCACCAATACCTATCAAAAAAAAAAAAAAAAACAGAAAAACAACCAAGTCTTGATCTTTCTTTTCCAAGTAATTCTCATATATCTTCACAGGAATCTCAACCCCGTCAAAATAAAGGAAAATGTAATATAATTGAGGTAGACTTCACAGAATGGACCCACAATTAGGTTACACATGCCACATGGCTAGTATATTTATAGAAGACAGCAAGTTGCTCAGCATTCTGAGACTGAGGTATAATGTAGGATCATACCTGCTCTAAAAACCATAATGCGAAGGGCCCTCCCATTTGATTGAAAGAGATGTCAACGGCAATATTCTTTACAGTACATTTTATGACCTTAACCTGCCATCCAAATTCCCAGCATTGAAGCAACATACACAAGAAAATAGCTCCGTTTTGATTCAGAAAATTGTTAAACACTCTTGATTTATGATTAGAGGAGGACAATAGAGAAGACGGCCATTACCAAAACAAGAGAAGTAATGAGCTAAGTTTTTATTCGCACAAATAAAAAAGAAGCATTAGAAACAGTTTCTACTTGTATAAATCAAATGGAGCATTGCCAAAAAAGTATTCATTGCCAAAAAAGCAAAAAACCATGACAAGTGCAAGTTATGTGCAGCAGCAAAAAGTTTTTATCTGAGAGTGAAACTATTGCATCAAATAGAGCCTTCAGTTGTTTGAAACATGTGAAGTGTATAACTTAAAGTGAAACGATGTACAAAATGCATACTCATTGGATTGTAAGGGCGGATGTAACATGTTCATGCAGATCACCAAAAGTCATTTCAAAATCATAGAATTAGATAATCAAGTTCCCTAACTTGTTTTCAAACATCACTTTGACTCAAAGATGAATACCTGCAATTGAAATTATTAGAAATTAGGATACTCTAGCCTAAAAGTTGTTCTAATACATGCAATCAAAAGATAAGATTATTGTGTTTTATTTTGAAATAGTTGTTTCCCTCAAATTAATGTTCCAAATTGAAAACATTCCATATTTTGGAACAGGATTTCACATTGAAAATATCTAGGAGTAAAAGGATTTATCGTAGCTCTTATTTTGACCCAACTTAATACAGAACTCACATTTCAATTAGATACACTATTGAGAAGCTCTTCTACAAGTATTTGATGACGGGTTAAAACCTTGTAACAGAGAAACCTCCAAATTGTGTCATGTTTCTGGTAAACTTCAATAAGAATGCTAACAAAGTTGTAATGGAAGAAGTTTCCTCTTCTGAATGAATGAATGAACAGTAGTTCCATATCAATACTAGCTCCACAGACTAAGAAGTTGCCAACATCAACTGCAATTGTTTTGTTACATTTTCAAGAAATTATATAGTAGCCAAAACCTTGAAACTACATCATAACCAGAGTCCAAACTCAGGCTATAATGAATTCTTTCTTATTTTACCAGCTACCAAATTAGGAATCAGATTGAGAAATTTGATCTTGAACATGTTGAGTGAACACAGCTTACGGAGTTCCAGTTTTCTCATTGACTTCTACCAACTCTTCGACAAGCGAAAAAAGGATGGTTACAAATTCACCTACTATCCCCTAGGTTTTTAACAAATTATGTCCTTCTGTTGCGTCTGTGAAATTGAATGAGGCGCCGCTCATCTCCTTCTCACATATGGAATGATACAAGAAAATTGGGATGAATAGGGTGTGGAGGGTAACGGTGCCAATACTGGTGGTATTATAGTTAATGTTGGCAGAAATCAGGCTGTATCATTGCCAAATTCAAGAGATATGGTTTTCAGATGTTTGCTTGGGAAGTTCACAGCCTCAGATCATTATACAAAGGGATCATTTAACATCTACTCCTAAAACTCAACGCAATATGTTGCACACATTTGAGCACATACGCATGCACACACAGAATACATGTGCATGCTCTCATGTGCGTGAGTATGTGCTGGTAAATTTATTATGAATAAATCAGTTGTCAGTTGAATTTTCTACGGATGCAAGGAAGATTTTAGAAACTTAACCAATGACAAAAATAATAATAATTGCATGTACAAAATTCCAAAACAAGAAAGCACATTATGCTTGGTTTACATGATCTTGGAAAAAGTAAATACAATCTCTTTCGTAAGTGTTCCAAGATGTGTTGGACATTATTACATGGGCATCTTGTCAATAAATGATGAATAAGGTTGCACTGCGGTCTTTGGTGTAGAGAAGCATACTATAAATCATAGCCCCATATTCTTGGAGTACCTAGAAGTAATTGGAAGTAAAGTATTGTGAAGAGAGAATTTATCAACCACCTAAATACATGCAGTCATAGTCAACAGTATCAGCTTGCAAGTACATCATCAAGCTCATTGTTGTACACGATGGTTAGAGAGACACTAAAAGACAACTTAAATAATGTGCTGAAGGATAAGTTTATGGGTCCACATACCACCTTAATATTTGACTCGAGCACAAAGTCATCACTTTTAAAGAAGGATTGGAGCTGGAAAAAATTAACCTGAGCTTGAATATACTGGACATCATTTACTTGTAACCCCGGGTCCTGCTCTTCACATTGGAAGAGAGTGAAGACATCCCTGGCCAAATCTTCCTCCATGCTTTGATGGCTGAGGATCATCTGGTCAATATCTCCATCTGGAAGATAGGTTTTTAGTGGGACCGAACAAAATGGAAAGACCTGTAAAAATAGAATGCCAAACGGTAAGTTTATGTTAATGTAACTTCAGGGAAGAACTCCCCCCCCAAAAAAAAAAAAAGTGTATGCCCTGGTTATTTCTGTCAAATGTCCAAAACAAGAAAAAAGCAATCATGAGTAATAGTCTAGTATATATGCACACATGGATGTGTTAAAATTTCAGATCCATGTGAAGGATGAAGGCGTCGACTTCCAAATCCCAAGAATAAGTATCCAACTAAATGGCATTCATTATTGCTGAAAAGATCAAGCAACTTTTACATGAAACACTTCAGAAAGCTAGCCTGAATTTTAAAAGGTGGACCCATATAGATAGCTCGTAGATTTTCAGGCTAAACACTTATCTCAACATCCAGCGAGGCTACAACAGAATGCTTTATGATAAAGAAACCAGCAAAGTCATCCTCCAGGTGAATAACTTGAGATGAGCCCGCTAATCAACTATTGCAGTTCAAATTCTCATGTTTCCAATGCTAAAAGCAGAGAGTAGTCTCTAATGAGAATGCCCATGTCATAATTAGTTTATTCACTATTTCAATACGAAAACATTGGAACAAACTTCTGACAGGCACATGATTGTACGCACTAACAAGAAAGATCCATATATGGAAACTGAGAGGGACAAAAAAAAAAGGAAACTAATTTATTCAACATTCCTGCCACCAGAAAGAGAATCACCTAGAAAGGCAGTGGACAAATCTCACCTCAACTGCAAAATAACCCTTAATTAAACTCCGAACATAATCAATGACTTCCTTCCTTTTCTGCTCCGAAACAAAAGCTGGTTGAAGGGTATATAATATCTCTTGGGTCCTTTTCTCAACCACTAGCCATAGTTCCGAATCAATTTGCAATGGGTGTGGACCAAGTGAGGAGGAGGAGGAGGAGGAGGAGGAGGAGGAGGAGGAGGAGGTTGAGGTGGAAAAGGAGGGAGGTGAAAAACTCCTTTGAAGATTTCCCATATCCAAGTTATGAGATAGATGCTTCAATTCCAGGAAGAGCAGCCTATGAACACTCGAAAATGCAGTGGCCCATTGACAATTTCAAATCTGACTACAAATAATCAGTACAGCAAAATGTTGAAAGTTAAAGATTAAAAAAGTTTCAAATGCAAAAAGAATAAATATTTTTAGCAGAAAATATACGGAGTCATAGAAGCCAGTATTAATAACAGATTAGGGAACCCATGGTGACTAGTGATGAAGAAAACCCTAAGAGTGTTAAGAATAAACAAACTAAACATGAAAGTGGCACCAAGCTGAGAAGCAAACCAACAATTTCAATGCTTCATGAGAAGTTGAAGCTGCTTTCACATCGGCTGCAGATTGGAACTGCATATCATTTTCTGAGATTTTTTCACAAAGCCTTCTTATAAGATGATATCTTAAAAGTTCTAAACTAGTGAAAATCTGGAACAACCATAAAAAAAATGCTGCAAGTTATCTTAAAAATGGAGCACAATTTTTAGAACAGGATTTGAGATTGGAACACTAACATAAATAAGATTGCACTATCAAGGAAAATAATTGGTCTCTACAAATATGGATTGAAGAAAGAGAAGAGCACAGCGATGATAATAACAAGAAAATCATTCCTACTTCCACCCCTCTCCCTTTCTTTTCAACTTGAAGGGAAGCTTCACGAGTTGATTAGTAGATGAGCATAAGTGAAATTAACAATGCCAAAGAGATAATAAGGAAAAGTTTGGATAAATCTTGTTGTTGTTGGGTGTCCAAATGTAAAATACTTGTGTCAGGCTTCACAGCCAAAAAAGGAGTCTTGCCTGTCATAAATTTGCCGAGATTATGGCAAAGTGGCTTCTTCTTCATTAATTGGCCAACACGGTATGCAAGAAGGTTATATCAGTTTTCCAAATATGCACATAGCGCTTTTAGTATTGACAAAAAAATCAATTTTTATCCACTTCTTATTACATCTCACCTAATCCCTATTTTTCTAGTCCAAATTATGCAAAAGGTATATTGGTAGCTCCCTTCAGGGATAAATGTTTTGACTCGTTCCCAGATATCACCTATTAATTGCATTCATTGCATGGAGATGCAGTATTGATTGACTTAATTTTCTGGCCTTTTTTGGTAAAATTATCAGATACTAGCATCACAGAAAATTATGGAAATACATGATATGTTTGAGGATGTGCAATATTATTTAGCGCTCCTGGAATTAACTAAAATCTGTGACTAAAACATGTAATTTAGCTCCAAGAATAGCCCAAGTATCTCAGGATGACCTAACAAGGTATGTAGCCAGGACCTTATTCATGAAGTCACAACATAGATACAAATATTTGATATATTGAATACAATGAACCATAGGAACCAAACAAAACAGAGCATTTCCTTGTAAAAGGATTATGTATCTTTCCAATTACAGTACCTAGTTTGTATGGGAGGCCATCTTGAGTATAGAAGATAAATTGGTGAACTTCAATGATTTGGCCATCTTTCAGACCTAATAGTTGAGATCAAGCTTTCTTGAAGGCCATCCTTCTTAACCCGACAAGAGAAATGAAGGGCGGGCTTCAATGATGCTGTATTCCATAGATTGATAAAGCAGTCCTAAATCTCATTGTGAGCTTGTATATAGCCTTACAAGTTACAAGGAAAATCCATTCTCTCTGTACCATGAAGATCGCTATGTAATCGAACCTAGAATTTTGACACAAACCCCCATCCTCAATGACATGAGTTGGGCACAACTGGCTGAGTCATGCAATAGACGTTACTTTATCTAAAAACAAGGTTGGCTCATCAACCCAAGGACTAATGTGACCTGGCACAACTAGTCTCAAGCTATGGAGGGCAAGTTGTGGTTCTCTGAAAGGACAAATGGATACCCCTTTGCCAAAAAGAGTGAGAGAGTTGTTACTTTATCCAACGAAGACATGACAAAAGCTACAAATGGTTGATACTGAAGGTCAATCCAAATTCTAATGGTCAAATGTTTGTCAATCCAAAGGTCTAATACAAATGGTTGGCATAGTTCCGAGCTCTGGTAACAGACTTTGCTAAGCTCAACTAC
The DNA here is from genome assembly GCA_015852605.2 of Populus deltoides. Classification (NCBI taxonomy): domain Eukaryota; kingdom Viridiplantae; phylum Streptophyta; class Magnoliopsida; order Malpighiales; family Salicaceae; genus Populus; species Populus deltoides. The sequence continues at coordinate 17,850,054 of CM027582.2, forward strand.
ATGATGTCCTTGGATAAAAAAGAATGATATAATTGCATAGAACGTTCATAACGAAATTCCAAATTGAACAAATATCCCACTATACCTTTTCAAAACTAAGCAAACATGATACTGCAACCATAGGTCAGTTGAGGGCATCCGATTCGGCATTTCTATTGAACGACCATTATGATTATTATTCACTGCTGATTAAAATCACAAATTATATTGCTGGAACTGTTCTTTCACACAACAACTATGTGAACTTTTCTATCACAATCCCTGCTTCAAGAACCAACCACCCAGGCCAAATTCTTCTGTACCAGTTCAGGCTTCGAGTCCAGTAGTTACAGTAACAATGTGGGCATTGACCATTGAGGATTTACTGATTCAGGTTAAGACAAGCAAATAAGGGAGGAGGGGAGAGAAGAAAGGTAAAAGAAAAGAGGAGAAGAAAGTGACTGCTCTTATGCTTTCACTAAATTCTAATAAACCCTAAAACCGCATTAGGAATACATTTTTGAAAAGGAAAACCAAAGGAAATTGCACCAAATAGGAAACATAAAATATTCCAAGTAAAAAAACTACAAGTAAATAGGAAATGCAGCTAAGAAATTCTAAATTCTCTAATAAAACCAATTAGTTAAACGGCCACATAATAAATCCAGCAGTCTTTATTCCCTCCCTGTCTATTACAATATACTAAAAATGGAAGCAAAAGCAGAAAGACCTTAAAAACTTGGAAGAAGTTCACCTTAGTAAGACCCAGATTTGCTTCTTTCTTCTTTTTTCCTTTGCCTTACTGCTCTGATTACCTTCCAAATCTTTGAACTTCTAGCTGCTGCTGCCCTCATGCATGTAGTACAAACGGCTCATCATCTCTCTGTTCAAAGTCGCACAAAAATAAACCCTTACCTTTCAGTTCCCTGACTGAAACCTAAGACTTAGCCAGCCCCTCAACCACAAAATTATACTACTACTACCCAGAGGTTCCAAAAGTAGGGAAGATTGATGATGACGCGGCAAAATCTTGGTGGGGTTTGCTTCCTCAGTTCAAAAGATATCTGGGCCGTTCATACACAGTTAAATTTTTTTATCCATATATATATATATATATATATATGATATATAAACCCCACGAAAAGTAGAACTGCCCAACCCAAACACATTTCCCGCCATGTTGACTCTCTCTCCTAAAGCCCCATTTCTCTACAAACCCCAAAACCCTAACCCTAACCCTAAAATTCAACATTATAAACCACAAATTAACGGGATTTACTGCAAACTCCGAGCTCCAAAGCGAAAGGGGTCTCGAATTTGAGACCGGAGAGACCTTCTTTCGCCATGAAAGTGCTAAAGGCCGAGACTTGGGGGTATTAGCAGCATCCCTGTACAATCAATCCAAAGGGAAATTACGGGTGCTTGACGCTTTGTGTGGGTGTGGAATCCGGTCCTTGCGCTACTTAATGGAAGCGAAAGCGGATTTTGTACTGGCAAATGATGCTAATGATGAGCACAGGAGGGTTATTTTAGAGAATTTGAAGAGAGTAGACAGAGGTTTTGGGGATGAGAGAAAATGGGTTGTTACACATTTAGATGCTAATAGAGTGTTGAGTGAGTGTTACTTGCAAAAGGATTTTTTTGATTTGATTGATATTGATTCGTTTGGGAGTGATATTTCCTTGTTTTTGAGGTCTGCAATGAACACATTAAGTTTTGATGGATTGCTTTATGTTACTTCTACTGATGGCCACTCTTCAGGCGGTCACCATCCTGACCAGTGAGTACTTGAACTGCATTTCAAGCAATTTTGAAAATTGCACTAATAGTTGATCTGGTTTCTTTCTGTGAACATTGATTGTCAAAATTTGATGCTTTATTGCTTATGGTTGAATGAGTTTGCAACTTGTTTACTGCCTCAAGTAGAACGGTTATGATTTGTGTATTCTTATGTCTAGTTCTTTAGCTGCATATGGAGCATATGTACGTCCTATGCCATATTCGAATGAGGTTGGTTTGCGAATGCTTATAGGTGGGGCTGTGCGGGAAGCTTCTGTGCTTGGCTATTATATCACACCACTTTTTTCGTACTACTCGTATCATGGACCTGTTTTTAGGGTCATGCTAAGAGTAAATCGAGGGAAGCTACTTGAAAACAGGTGGTCTTTCTGTTAATTGCTATGTTACTGCCTTTTGAGTTCAATTCTCTACCATGCTATTGGTATTTTTAATTACAAATGACTTTACCTTTAATGACAGGCATTATGGTTTCATCACCTACTGCAACAATTGTGGAAATTCACAAGAATTTTCATGGGCTGAACTTGGTCAGATTAGTTGCTCTTGCAGTGGATCACATGTAAATTTTCACTTACAATTCTCCTCACATCATTATTTGAACTGTTTCCCTCTAACTTCTTACATTTATCTTCCTCTCTTATGGTACAATCTCTTGCTCTGCAGTTCTCAATATGGTGCATGACATCATAAGTCTCAGAAGAGTATTTTTTCCAACTATGTATTGCTATGATACATGCTAAATCTCAGGTTTTCCCCAGGGTTCTAGGTCGCTTGTTATTTCAGGGCCCCTGTGGACAGGACCTCTTCATAGTGCTGCCTACATTAGTGAAATGATAAATTTGGCTGAGGAATGGGGATGGATAGGAAATGGTGCAGAAACTGATCTGGAAAAACTTCTGAAACAGATGTTGGATGAAAGTGATCCCAGATTAAAATCTGGATACATCAAGATGGATGAGGTCTTTTTTGCAAATGTCTTCTTCTACTTTGGCCTCTTTATCTCATTGTGCTAGGATACGTGGCAATATACAAATTGTAATGAAGATTTGTCATTTATTTTATTGTTTCAGGTGGCAAGCCGGGCCAAAATCAATTCTCCTCCACTAAGGACCATGATGAGTGCAATGCAAAAGGTATACTTCTCTTCCTTGGGGACACTTTATCGTGATCGACCAAGGGCTAGGAGCCATGATGGGACAATACAGCGTTCATTTAACTTGCTTTATCTCTTTTAGAGATTCGAAACATGGAACAGCTGTTAGGGATAGAATTCAAAACGATATAAGCATGTATTGTCTTGTAATTCTGTAGTTTCCCTGAGGAGGTAAAGCTGCTTTATATTTTTATTCTACTTAGGTGTCCGGGTATAGGGGATTCAACTTCCCTGGGGTTGTGATAGCTCTATTGGATCTCCAATTGACATTAATAATACTCACAGCCTGTAGGGTTTTGGTTGTTTCAGGAGGGATATGCTACAAGCAGGTCGCACATTGCTTCAAATGCAATCAAGACAGATTGTCCCATGTCAGTATGCATCAGGATTTCTAAGGAGCTACAGGGTGTTGATAGTTTTTCTGTATAATTTTGGAGCAAACATACTTGCTGTTGGAGCTGAACATTAATCATTCATTATGAGAAGGTAAGGTGGATTCTTATACAGGCTGAACCCTATAACTGCTACAGCCACTGCTAATTCATTGTATGCATGTGTGTGAGGAATGAAGAAATTGGTTAACATTGAAGATTGAAAAGTGTTACTTGTGAGAGAGCATTCGAGTTACCTCTACAATATGCGAGGTTGCAAATGAATCGAATCAATGGTGACTGGCTCTGAGTTTGACACAATGCAGACTTTGTTTACGTGGTGTGTATATTACCATGGATACCAAAACCAACACGTATTACTTATCTCGGAAGATAAGGTCCCGGCAAAAAGAAAGAAATGATAGATTTTAAGTTGAAGGAAGGTGAAAATGGATCGCCATGGACAGATTAACCATCCTAAGAATTTCGTGCTCCTTTTGTAAAATCAACCCAGAAAATATTATTGAAGCCTCATCAACTTTAGCCAGTGTTTAGTTCAGTAGGATTGCTAAGCAAGGTTGAGTTCAAGCTATGCCTTCATCATCCAAAGGACTAAGCGAGTCTTTGTTAATGCTCTGCGCTGCGCATCGTTTAAATAAACACTCTTAGGCTAGGTTTGTACCAGCAATGATTCCCTACCAGACTGGTTACCGGTTGATCATTTCCACTTTGACTAGTTACTAAAGTCTTAGAGAATTGTTTATTTTTTTTGTAAAGTGATTTTTATGGAAAATGTTTTTTAAAAAATAAATTTTTTTTAAAATTTAATAGTGTTATGAAAATTATTTTTAGTGTTTGGATATAATATAAAAAAAAACTAGAAAATAATTTTTTTAATTTTTTCAAGTTTATCCACCCCCGCCGCCCTAACACACGCTGTCAGGCCAAGATATATATATATATATATATATATATATATTTTAAATATAATATTATAGGCATATAACCTTGTTAAATATTTTTTAAGTAAAATTTATTATTAATTTTTTTATTTTTAAAAACTCAATAACTTTTTTTCATATTAAAAAAGCCAAATTATTTAGTATATCTCAACTAATATATGAGACATTGCTTAAATCATGTGAGTGCTTATCCTTTTCTTTTTTATTCTTTGTGGTGCTTATTTTTTACAAAATAAAATTATTATAAATTTATTAGATTTAATTAATTTTATACCAAAAAAGTACTAAAAACAAACACAAATAAAACAATTAACTACCATTTTTTTTTTTGGTGTTGTAATCATTTTCATGTGGTAGATGCATTCTTTTTTCTTTTTTTTTTTATGCTCACTCTCGATTCTCTTCCTTCTTCTTTTGGTTTAAATGGGCTTAAATTGATTCTTTGTTTAATTAGTTCATTTTCAAATCATATTTTTTCTATAAAAAAGTCACAAGGAAGTCACAAGGGTCAACTTTTATTATATGATATGAATAATGCATATGCAAGTATAACAATTACTTGTATTTTATAAAATCAAAAAGGTTTTTAATCAATTGCTCTAAAACGATTCTTAAAATTACCAAAACCTCACTCAATAATGTTTCTCAATAAAGAATGTTAAAAATTAAATAGCTTCTTTTCATTTCTATTGAATAGTCCATAAACTCATTAAGTAATATCGAACTCCATGAAAAGAAGAAATGATTTATTTTTTAATGTTGTAACCGACATCACCAAGATAATATTTACCTAAAAATAAAAATAAAATATATTACTTTTTCATTTCTACTGAATAGTCCATAAACTCATTAAGTAATATCCAGCTCATGAAAAGAAGAAATGATTTATTTTTTAATGTTGTAACCGACATCACCAAGATAATATTTACCTAAAAATAAAAATAAAATATATTACTAAGTTTATCTAATTTAGAAATTTTAGATGATTATTACATATAATAAATATTTTACTTTATACTTTCTAAAATTTTTAAACCACTATATTTTAATAGTGACCTAAAACATGTGAATCATGTGCACTTCTTTCTCTGGCTAGCTAAAACATATGTAAATTTCAAATCAAAAGTTATAGCGGCTCAAAAATTTTATGTTATTCTCTCTTTTCAACATCTGAACTTTCCTTCAATTTCAACATGAATATTTATAGTAACACGGGTATCATTAATTGCTCTCACACAATCTTATATAAATATGAAACAATAATGATAAACTTTTTCTTCTTGATATAATTAATTAATGTATAAAAATATTAGTATTGTTTTCTTACCTTAAAATAAAGATAAAATCTTCAATTATTCACTATTTCTATAGGAACCAAACCGTCTAGGTCTTTAATAAGAAGTTTTTACAACTTAAGAATTGTTTTTAATATAATTCCATAGTAATGATAGATAGCTTCAACAGAATAATAGTAACTACCACTAATAAAACAAAATCTAAGATTTCAACCTATAATTTATAATAACACAATCCACTTGCTCTCTAAAAGACATATATTGAGTTAATTGTAATAAGCTATGACATGTGAGGAGCCACATAAATGAGAAATTCATATGAATTTGTTCGACACAATATCTATCATTTAGATTTAAAATGTTATTTATATAAAATTCTCGTGTTTCTCTTACTATATAATTTTTTTTTCTTATTCAATAATAATTACCCTTGCAACTACAATGGATGCAGATATTCTCATACATGTTTTTGGAAAAACAAACAAGTAATTTCAAATCTATAAAATATAGAGCTTTTAGAATTGAAAATCTCAAAAAATTACAAATTTTAAAAACATAATTCCATAATTCCTTCCATTATCAGGAACAAAGTGAGATGTGAGCATATATAACGTAACAAGTAATTAAGTAGGCAAACAAGCTTTTCTACATCCAACAAAATCAAAGCTACTAAGGTTTCAAGTGCCTGAAAACAATCTCTAGCCACCTAGATTTGAATGGGAAATACAACCCTATAACAAAAAAAAAAAAAAAAAAATTAACTCATAAGATTATTATAGAAAATTTTATGGTAATAGGCAATAAAACCCATAACATAGAAAACATGTTAATAGATTTGATCTAAAAAGTTGAAATTGAAAAATAGAACCCTAAAAATAAAAGAAATACATGGAGAAAATAATTATATATAGTTTAATTTGGCAATGGGAAAAATTGTTTTTGCTAAAAGAGGTAGCTGTTAATGTTTAACAAGGGTGAGATAGGTCATTTACTAAGACGAGAAACAATTTCCTGGCAAAAAAAATCTTATTTTTTTTAAAAAATTGAAAATTAGTTTCCATAAACAAACAAGATCTAACTTCTTTTCCTACGTAATTACCTCACCAAAACATTCAGATGCAAATCATCCAGAATGGATTGCCAGTACTCATTCGTCTCACATAGTTTTAACCACTTCTTTGTACAAATCCAACAAGTAAACTGATACAAACACAAAGCACTTCACCATTATAGAGATTGACTTTCTTGAATAATTAAAAAAGAAAACCAATAAACTTTACGTTGTGGGAGTCTGATAAAGATGGATCCCCCGAGTTAGATATTGCATGTTGAATTGAAAAGGATCCTGCTGGGATTTCTTTCAAGCATTTGGGTGAACTTTGAGAGTTCATTGTCAAGGCCAACAATGGCTTGTATTGATTAGAATCCCTTAACTTCCATATTTTCCCGCACCTCCTCAACCATCCTAGGTCACTTCCCACACTCTTCCTTGTCATGGCAGGGAGCCAATAAAGATGCACCAGAAGGGCGAGGAAGATAAGAGTTGCAGAGCCAATAACAGTTCCCTTCTCAATAGCAACTGTTATGATTCCAACAATATTAAGGGCATAAGATCTTTCTCGAATTTTAGGGCTCATGCCGGCCATCTCAGCAATACCTCTGGCATGGTCACTAATGGGGACTCTATCCATCGATTGTCAACATAGTGGCAATGGTGGGGCAGCTACAACAATACCATACTTGGTTACAAAAGAGAACCTAGCAAAAATGTTGATTGCCATAGCTAGGATAGGAATAATGACAGATTTGTATCCCATTGCAAGCCTAAAAATAGCATTAGTGGCAGCTCCAGTTAGGCAGGAATCAAAATCCTCTTGAATGGGGGGCTGTACACATTGCTGGTATAATACTCTACTACCAATCCCATAATAAGTCCAGCCCAGAAACCAAAAACAACACACAAAAAGAGATGCCAATTCTCGATAACTTCCTGGGTTCTGAAGTTGAAGATGGGATAGCAATCCAACTATCAATGGCAATTCCAACAATCATCAAAGCAGTGGAGATGATGAGTTGATTCTTTAATTAGTGATAGCTCAATTTCATTCACAGCTTTAAATTTTGAAGAAATCAGTTGCAAATAAGGTGATTATCAAATAAGCAGTGGTATCTACAAAACTGACTAGGAGGATATGACCTTGGAGTTGATTCATAATTGATTCCAAAAGAGGAGATGGAAGCAACAACCAAAGCAGCACAAGAGGACTCGGCATATGAGTTGAAATGATTAGATACAGTGTCAGCTATATCAGCAGCATTATCAGCAATCACACCACAATTATTCTGCACCCGATCAACAGAATAATCTTCAAACCTTAAGCGTGCCCATGTGATGCAATCTTGGAATGTCATGTATTTTTACTTCCCAAGGCACTCAAGAACACGTTCCAAGGTGTCCTTTGACTGAGCATCACCAGCTCTGATCATAGCATTAATAAAATCTCTGGATTTGAAAGATAGGCATTAACTTCTGTCGAAGTTTTTTTCAACCAATCCCTCGAACTCAAATCGAGCCCATGTCAGGCAATGATCAATGTTACGTGGGAACGAATGCACAATGCATAAAGGTGCTTGTTTCTCTAGCGGGTCCCTTGAAGCGCTATAATTTTTCGTCAGGTGAGAAATAATCATCTGACAGTTGCATTTGGCACTCAAGGTTCCTGGCTTGAAAAGAGACTTTTGGAAGCATAAGCGCCTCTGGTCAACATGAAGTCTTGCATTGACGTTGTCTAAAGCATTGACAACAGCAGTTAAGCTCTCCTATAAGTTTTGGCCTGATGTCTGCAACTCTACCATCTCTCGAGTCTTTCATTGATGAGACTGGCAATAGACACAAGCTTCTGAGCATCTTCTTCTGAACCAGCAACAGGGAGGCAACCCATCTCAGACACAAACTTGTCCAAAGCTTGAAATGCCAAGTGTAGGAGAGGTGGGCGATCAAACATTGAGAAATCACTCGAAATAGAATCATCAGGATCTTTAATTGCTTCCCTCAAAGTCTCAAAGTTCAACACCTTCAACTCTTTTACCTGTGTACAATGCCAGACCAAGGCGAAGCTGTAGTTGCGGAGGAAACTGATCCAGAAAAGGACTTGTGCCAAACAGAAGCGAAACAAAAGTACTTATGGAGGAAACTGAGCCAGAAAAGGGAAAAGATAAACTTGTGCCAAACAGAGGTTGAGCAAAAGTAGTTGTGGAAGAGGTTGAGCTAGACAATGACGAGAGTGGGTTTGTGCCAAACAGAGGCGCAGCGGAAGTTGTGGAAGAGGAACTTATGTTTGATGTAGAAGAAGAGCCAAAAGTGGAATATTTGGGTGAATTTTGGGGGTTAATTGTCAAGGCCAACAATGGCTTGTATTGATTAGTATCCATAGAAGAAAAAGAAGCAATAGAGAGAGAGAGAGGTAGAGCAGGAGAGAAGGAAATAAATTCTATTATTTCATGTCTATATGATTTTCCAAAGTTTATTACAGACCTATATACAAGGAAATCCCTTGTCTAAACAACCTCCCAAGCTTAATATGATGCATAAATGGTTCTTCTTTAGCCATCCCTTTCTCTGTGAAATAAAGATATGTAACAATAATCATGCAAGATCACCAATATACATGATGATCCTCGCACAAATTCAGGATATTTAAAGTTTGAACCTTCAAATGTCTGATCTGGTACGCATAATAAAAATCAACTTCCGCCATCACATCCCAATCCCAATCTACTTGGGGCGAAATATCATGAACTTCGTTTTTTTCCTCCCCTACAAATCTAAGCTAAATTGAAACGTTGCCAGAACACTGGCTGAATTTGACTTAATTCCATGTATTACCAATATAATTGCTGTAGAAACACACAATGATAGGATATAAATAAAAATGACATTAAACTGAGAGCCATGATATTCCTGAAGCATCCTCTCATCAGTCAAAACTTTCGACAACCTAAAATAATTCATAAGTCTTAACAGTAAATATATATATAAAAAAAAATCATCTAGTTCAAATAGCTTCATGAAGCAAAACAGCCAACAAAAGAGTTTGGTTTGATTTGATTCTCTAGACACGTGCAGGAGCTGCCCCAGTAGGCCGAGGTGCTTGGCCAGGTTGACCAGGCTGACCAGGCTTCGGCATGTCATCCTGAAACGTGGAAGACAAGAATGCCAGTGAGTTAAACTTCAAGCAGACAGAAATTAGGACTAGAAAGTAGCCATAGGATAATTATTCAGAAGACCAACTCAGACTAAATGACTTTGAAAATTCATTTCCAGAAATTACAAATCCAAAAAACAAAAAGACTTGAATGCACAAGCAAGGTACATTATCTTAAAAATGAAAATAATTTGCAAATACATAACATAGAACATGGGGTCATCTATACAATGGCATATCCAATTCCTAGTTATAAACTATATATTAATACAGATGCACATGAAAAACAGAACAATGGCATCGGAAACACCCAAGTTTCAACAAGGACAGACAACAATTAAATCAAAATGTGTAAACAAGCTTTTTCACCAGTATAATAAATAAAACACGACATTATCAAGCATCAATAAGAGCTAAAACATCAAAAATCTAACATTAAATCCAACAAAATAACGCAAGTAATTGAATACTGTATAATAAACAGAATCATGATTAATTACACATTGAAAGCAAGAAATAAAAGATGAGGTGGAAAAAACGAACCCTGCGTCTAATGAAACGCTGTGGAGGCTCCCTCTTCCTGCGCTCAGAGCTAGAGCGAACCCTCACAACACGGGGAGTGAATAGCACAAGAGACACAGTACTGCATCTTGACATAAAGTTTAGGCAAGACATATCCTGATAACACAACAAAGAAACATTGAAAAACACTAATCAATCACCAAATTGAGCATAATTAAACTGGTTTAGTGAGTCAGTTACCATCATAAACACAGGACTCTTGAACATCCCTAACAGCAGCTTGCTCCACTATGTTCCTCACTAGAAACCTCTTAATTGCCTTGTCCTTTAATTATTCATCAAAATTAAAAATTAAAAAACAACCAAATCAAAATCAAAGATCTTTCCAAAAAATATAATGATTTAGAGAGCGAAAAGTAAGAAAGTGTGAGTACCTTGGGACAGCATTTGCCGCAGTTGGAGCAGCGGATGAACTTAACATGTCCACGGCCGTGCTTGTTGCGTCCTCCATTCCTACGCTTGAATGTCTGCACAGTTCACAAAAAAAAAAAAAAACAAACAGATCTTCAAAGCAAGAAAACGGATGGAGTGTCTTATAAGATAGATGAGATCTGGCGGACTCACCATGCCTAATGACGGTGGTTAGTGAAGAAGGCAGCTTAGGTATCTGGCTCTTCAGCAGGGCTGCTAGGGTTTTTTTTAAGTCGTAAGAGATGAAACAGATTGCAAAATTAGACCATTTATAGTGAGTTTCTGTGTGGCGCTACCTAGCATTCTAGGAATGATTGTTTTTATTACTATGCCCTCGCTCTTCGATGACCGGGCCGGCTTTAATTTGGGCCGAAAGGCTTTTAAGTTCTTTTTTTTTTTTTAATCTCTTTCAAAATATAATAGTAGTATACAAATTTTCTAACAATTTATTAAAATTACAATTATAAAAATAATATTATGGTTATAATTATGTTATTATAATTATAATTATTATACTCTTTAAAATAAACAGGATTTTTAATCATTTTATAACAAAATTATTTTGTAGTTAAGTCGTTTAAGGTGCACCTAATAGGTTAGTGGTTGTGGGTACGAGCACTATATGTCACACCTATTTTTTTAAATTTTGATAGACAATCTATCATCTATCACAATTGTTTAAAAAAAAATAAGGGGTTAACAACATGTTATGAACCCTCTTAATAAAAAAAAAAAGAAAAAAAGATTAGACTCGTATTCGCATGGCCTACTACTAGTTGGGCCAGGAACTTGGCATGGCCCGTTGCTAAATTCTTCTCTTTTTTCTCTTTGGTTATGTTTTACACTCTAAAGGACTTATTAGATTCATTTACTTTTAAGTTTTGACATGATTCTTAAATATTATTATAAATTATAATTTTAATTTTAATAAAATAAATTCAATTATTATGTATCTAATCTTAAAATAATAATACTAATAATAAATTGTTCATAAAACTTTGATTTAAATCGGTTTTTATTATTAAAATATTTAAATATATTTTGAATATTATTTTATCATATTTATGATTTTTTTAGCTTTCAATCACATAAAATATGGATATACTATTTTGATTTTTTTTGTTAACTTGCTTTAGTAATCATAAAATATTTGTTTTTTTAATAGAAATAATTATTTCAATTAAAAACCGTGTTGGCTAAGATAAATAAGAGATGCATTAATAAAAAAATTTATCTTTATGAAAAAAATTCAGAATTGTTGTATTTTTCGGGTTTAATGATAATGCCAATAATTTTTTGAAACCTAATTTTTTGTTTTAAATTTAAAAAATTTATGTCCCCCGTAGCACGATCATACAAACTAGTTATAAGCTAAACTAAAAGATACATGCAATTCACTATTTGAATTTTTTCTTTGGTCTTTGAAAATATTACACAACATGATTATTAAATTTTATTTCTTTTCAATTTTATCATTTAAAATTATGTTGACATGATTTTATATTTTAAGAGTGGTTTTGATTTGCATACTTTAAAGCATCTAATGTGTCATTGAATATCCCAACATCAAATTAAATATTGATATTACAAAATAGAATTCTAGGTTATAGATATAAAAACTAAAACAATAAGGATCAAAATTAAAACACAAAAAAAACAATATTTTTGTTTTTAAAGTTCAAAGGGCATATAAAACTTTAGTTTGGTCCTTGAAGTTTTTATTTTTGCATATTTTATCCCTTTTTTTAGGTTTTTACATTTTGATCATCAACTTAATTTTTATTATGTTTTAGTATCTACATGTTAAAAGAGAAAAGAGAAAGTTACTTAAAAAGAGAGAAGAGATAGATATAAACCTCCATTTAAAATTCTTCTAAGTTAGTAAATATGCTAAGATTAATTAGAAAAAAATAAAAAATAAATAAATAGAAGAAGTGTATATTATATATGAGGGTGAAATTGAATAGAAAAAAAGTTAAGAAACATTAAATTAAAAGAAAGAACGAATATGGAGTTTAATGTATAATTAAAAGAATTATAGGTCAAGAGTGTAATTAAGTAAAATTGGTGAGTTATAAAAGGAATGAATAGTGTTTTTGTATAGGTGAGGAAGGAGAGGAGAAGGGAAAGTTGTGAGGAAACCCTTGAATATTCATCTTAAAAAAACCTAGACAAAGTGATCAAAAGGTGTTAGATAGAGATTAGAACAAGGAAATTAAAAAGAATCCAAGGGTTTTCTACCCTCAAAGTCATGACAAAAAAAGAAAAGAAAAGAGAGAGGAATGTGTTGGGGTGTTTTTCAAAGCTTCAAACCTTTTATTTTCTTTGTATGAGAAGGTAAAGAATACATCCAAACTAGTTAATTGATGTGTCTTGATGTATTTTGAAGAATTGAAAGTGTATAGGTTTGAGATTGTTGAGATGATGGATGAATGATGATAAGGCAACCAAATAATGGATGGTTAATGATTCAATTGAATAAATTAAATGGGAATATAAGTTTTGCCATATTTAGGGTTCTAATTGATTATGAGTAAGAATAGTGTTTGGAAGAATTGATGAAATTGTTAATTGTGTTGTCTAGAATTGTATTATTTAGTATGAATGATGTGTAAATAATGTTTGATTTGAAAGATTGGAAAAGAAAGATTCACTCTTCCTCATGCTAGGTATTTTGGCAAAAAACAAAACATAAGAAAAATATTCTTGATTTAATTGATGGAATAATTTATGCTAGAATTTGTTAATAAATCTATTAAGATGGGCGAAATTGAAAATTTGATGACTGAAAAAGGAAAAATCCAATTCACCACCTCGAAGTGGTTCAACCAAATTGAATCTCTTAAAGGAGATTAATTTGTTGCTTAAATCTAATGGAAAATTAATAATTGAAGTGATAGATGAAGGAATTAACTAACGGTTTGGTATAATGTGTGTGAATTGGGAAGAAATCCACTTAACTCTTTTTGTGTATATAAAAAATAAAAAAGAAATTTATTTCATTGGTTAAGTTTACAATGGATAATTGTTGGGATGTGTTATATGAAATAATAAAAATTGTTCATGATGTAAATTGACTTTTGATAAAATACGGTGATTGTGAATTGTAAGGATATGATTTGAAAAGTAACATACTAATACAAGTGAAGTCGTGGATGAAATAATTTATTCTAGAATTTGTTAATGAATGTATTAAGATGGGCGAGATTGAAAATTTGATGACTGGAAAAGGAAAAATTTAATTCACCTCCTCGGGTGGTTCAACCAAATTGGATCTTTTGAAGGAGATTAATTATTTGCTTGAATCTAATGACAACTTAATTTTGTTGGATTCCTAACTCAAAAACCTATAATCCTATCAAATTTCAGTGGAAAAAGAGCTCATATGAGAGATATATGATTTTTCTAAGATGACACATGAATTCTGCTATCAGATAAGTTTTGTGAAGAAACAAGTCCAAAATACTTCTCAAAGCATCCAAATAGACATCTTAAGTTCATTATTTTAAGTAAGATTAACTTTCAATTTTAATCTTTAATATTTGCATGTGCATCTATTTTTCACTTTTAATAAGGAAGATCAACTTTCAATTTAGTCTTTTAATTAACATTAACAACTTTTTTATATATAATTTATCAGTTTATGTATTTTTTTAGTTTATTTTATTAAGTGAAAGCATTATATTTCCATTCTCATTTAAAATATCTCATGATATAAAAAAAACATCCATAATGTCAACATTTTCTTCTCTCATGATAGAAATTAACTTAAAATCTTATATGTAGTGTAATTTTAGCACATTAGCTAGTAATCCCTTAAAATATTACAACAAAAGCTAAATAGTGTGAGAAAATCACTATAGATCAAGAGACCTATTATTGTGGATTGTAATGATAGTTTCACTTTCAATTTCTCATCTTCTCACGAGACATTTCTTTGGCTTTCTTTTTCTTTTATATTGAATGGGTGGCGCTCGTGCCATTAAAGAGGCGTGTGTAACGTTTTCTAATGGCCAAATCTGGCCATCAGCCGTCTCATTGGATGCGCAACCGTGCCCTCTTCCACATGGTGTTGTGCGTGTAAATAGATAATGGTTGGATTGCTGTCAATGATTGATTGTTTGTATTTTTTTTCTTTTCTCTCTCATGACAACTAAAGTACACAATTGTCCTCTTTGTTTATTGTTTGTCAAATCAGACATGTTTGTCATACCCATACACCTTGGGTCTGGCAAACCATACACCTTGGGTCTGGCATGATTTGCCAGACCCAAGGCGCTTGCGTGTTGTCTGAGTCTAGACCCAAGCGCTAGGCTTAACAACTATGTCAAACCCACATCTTGTTAGACCCAAGCACCTGGGTCAAAAAATTTAAAATTTTTCAAAAGCACAATTAGACTGCAAAAACAAACACTGCCTCATTCAAGCAAGATTTTTCATTCATATGCAGTAGAACTTAACTACAAACTCTTTTTTGTTTATGCAACTTATTTTATAAATTTATTATATTTGAAGAGGAAATAATAGAAAAAAAATATTGAGTTCTAAGTGATTTATTTCAAGTCTTCAAAAATAAACTTTTTCTTTTTTGCATGCACCATGGATAAAAATATTATTTCTATGTTTCTATCCAAGTGTTGGACAGTTTTTTATAGGATTCATGCTTTTCTAAATTTGAGGTGTTGTTGCATGATCTAATTGTCAAAGTTTATTACAAGGAGAATTTATTCTATATTATAACTATTAGTATATATGAAAATTTAAAATATACGATGATAAGATAGAACTTTTGAACTTTTGAATTGATACATTATGTTGTAGGAAAAGAAAATATTGTATATGTAAAAGACTTATTGTTTTTTTACTATCTTAATTTGTGTAATTTTATAGATAATTTCTTCACTAAAATTAGAGATTAATAAAAAAATTGAGTGAATTTTAGGGATGCGTGTAATTAATATCCCAAAATAAAAGAAAAATATATATAAAAAATAAAAATATATTTGGTTTAAAAGACAAAGATGAAAATACAAAATAAATATATTTTTAGAATAATTATAAGTAAATTCCTATATTTAAAAAAAAAGCGCATGGGTCTGGCATTGTTGCCAGACCCAAGCGCTTAGGTCATGCCAAGCCCAGGCGCGGGTTTGGCATGGTTGTCAGACTCAGGCACTCAGGTCTGGCTTTTTTCTTAACAATACATCAGAAATCCACAAGAAATTATTAGTTCAATATCCTGAGACCATTCAACATATTTGCATGAGTATCCAAGATACTTGGGTCTGACAACCATTTCAGGGCCAAACGCCTTGGTTGTGGCACTCATGCCAGCAAAAGCGCATTGAGTCTAGCACCCACGCCAGACCTAGGTTATTTAGGTCTAATAACTATGTTTGGGTCTGACATGGTTGCTCGACCCAAGGGCCTTGGGTCTAGTATTAAAAAATAAACGCATGGATCTAACATGGTTGTCAAACCTAGTCGTTTGGGTCAAAAATAAAATTAAGAAATATTAAAAAAATAATAGTGCAAAAACAAACCTAAATCTATATTTTAAAATTTTAAAGATCAATTAACTGATTTTATTGAACAAGAGAAGAAGGGAAGAAATTATAATTAACGCTCTCAAGCTCACTTTTTACTGTCTAAGCATAGTTATCAGATCCAAGATGCTTAGGTATGGCATTCAAAAATAGAAGCATGACTCTGTCATGGTTGTCAAGCCTAGATGCTTGTGTCAAAAATAAAATTTAAAAAATAATAGTGCAAAAAAAAAAACAAACCTAAATCTATATTTTGAAATTTTAAGGATCAATTAACTGGTTTTATTAAACAAGAGAAGAAGGGAATACATTATAATTAACACTCTCAAGCTCACATTTTATTGTTTAAGCTTAGTTATTAAACCCAAGGCGCTTGAACTGCATGGTTGTAAGACCCAAGGTGCTAGGGTTTGGCAAAGAGTTGAGTGGAGGTTTAAAAATTAACCCATTTGGTTTGGTTTAATAAAACTATTAAAACATTCTCCATACTCTTAATATTTTTTTATATTTTTTTAAAATTAATATTGACCCGTTGCAAAGCGAGTCAATATACTAATAATACTTATAAATAGTTTTTATTTGATGACAAGAATATTCTCACATCAACTCGGAGGTATTTTATTTTTTCTAAGTTGTTTTATATATTTAATTTTCTTATTCACTCGCCTTGTTCTATTTTTTTTTAATTTTTTTTAAGTTGACATGCCTTGATAGTTTATATGTTATCAATATGTTGTGTTTAAAATTTTCCATGTTTTTTCACCTTCTAATTCCCTGAGTATGATGTTTTAATAGAATGTATATGTTCGATTTGTCCCTAAAATGGATTAAGCAATATAATGAGTTTATTCACTAATTCATATTATTTTTTCTCTTCAATTGACATGGATCCAAGATACACAACAAATGGTTTGGATTGGTGACGGGCTTCACCTAGCACGTGGCTTTGAGGCTATAAAAAGATGGAAGTAGGTATTTTTTTATGACTAGTGTCGTATCTTGTCTTCGGATAGCATTAGAGAAATTAGCTTGGTGAACTCGAAGTTAAGGCCTAATTATTACTTTCATGCATCCTTTGCTAGTAAGTTAGAGCAGTTTAGCTCAAAATAACTTAGGTTTTTTTTTTTATTATTATTAACATAGGTGTTTGGATCAGTTTATGCGTTTCTTAATTAATTCTACGAGTTCTGAAGTTAATGACTATGTAAACTTTCAGTGGCCCTGAGATGACTCGAACTCGTAATCGTTTAGGAGCAAATCCAAGAGCTAATCAGTTAAACTACCCGTCAAAATTAACTTAGTTTTTTTTATTTTTTCTTTAGCTCACATCCAACAATCCAAACATGGATGGCATTACATGATTCTAACGATCAAGGGTCATCAGTTTTTGTCCTAACAGATTACCAATAAAGAGGAACTTTAGGTGAAACCCTTTGGCTAATGTAATAATCACCATATGATGTCTTGCTTAACTCTTAACAACATTATGCTTTCCAAAAGTTTAGGTTATAATGGCCTAAACTAATAAATAGGATGAGCTACGGTCATCCCTAATTTAGCTTTAAATCATTTACTCAAAAAGACTTTAGATTTGACATAAAGTAAATCCATCAAATAAGTTGGACAATAAATGGTAAAGACTTGGTTGTGTTTGTATTTGCCTTTTCCTTCTTATCATGCTGATGATGGGAGCAGCTAAGTAACCATTCACTGTGGATGCCTGGAACTAGACTGAGAGCTTGCAGAGCAAGAGGGAAGAACAGAAAGCAGCTGATAAAGGTGCTGGTATTGATTTGCCTAGATGATGAATCTCTGGTACAGTGCGACTGATTTTTTGTATGACTTGCCTAAGCATACTTATTCAATTTACCGGCAAGTAGCTGTCACTTGGGCTTGATGACCTGATATATAATTCTCCTTTTGGTGGTTACAGCTAGAAAACAGAGTTTCTCCTCTGCATGCTTTTTTAAAGGACAGACGCATCATGATCTTATTCTAGATGTCTGTATTTTTTCCCTTTTATTTTTATGCATCTATTCTTTATTTTTTATTTTGATTGATTTATTTGCTCGAAACAAAGCGCATCATTGTTAAGGAATCCCACTCATGCTGAATAAAGTCACCAGCAGTTCTTTTACTTTCTGATAGTTAGCTCTCTCTTGGTTTGGTTCATAGTTCACTGCAAAGATATTCTGAAGCTCTGGAGATTATAAATCTCACCCAGAGATTGCTTATACAGTGATAGATGATATGTTTATTTTCTATTTATTTTGTTCTCCATCTTCAGGAACTGCCTTGATCAACTTGACCCTTGGATTTAGACTCCAAAAAAAGCACAAGGCTTAGCATTCCTCTATAATAACAGAGAACAGCCATGTTGGGTTCATTGCTGTATACAGGGGGAGGAAAACATAACAATTAGCCTTTTATTAAAGCGTCTACATTGCTGCTGAGATTGGGTTGGTTTCCATTGACAACCAAATTGCAAGAGCTTTACTCATTCGATCTTGCTGGCCATTATGTGTTTGTTGCTTGTTATTTATTTCTGTCTCTCATCACAGCAACTTAACTTTAGCCCCTAATTCCATTACCTTTCCTACTTGCCCACAGTTCCATTGTTCTATACATATACGATCTGCCACTATCTTCTAGATTTTGCTGGGCTCTATTACCCTTCTCAATTAGTTCTTGTTGATTGTGAAAATATATGTTATTTCGCTCTTGTTTACTTGTGCTTGCTGATAATGGGTGACCTTAGAGAAGGCACCATCCAATATCTTTTATGAGAGTTCTATTGGTGCTCCAAACAATGACACTGAACAAAGGCATTTATGATATTGAGAAGTCGTGTCTAAGAAGAGCAATGTGAGTGGAGAAGGGAGATCTTTTCGTTAACATCTTTTGGTTCCATGTTGGACTCTCGACCCACCCAATGAAGAGGATTGTCAG
This sequence comes from Populus deltoides, assembly GCA_015852605.2. NCBI lineage: Eukaryota > Viridiplantae > Streptophyta > Magnoliopsida > Malpighiales > Salicaceae > Populus > Populus deltoides. The sequence goes on from CM027582.2 coordinate 17,869,307, forward strand.
AGTATTATAATGGGAAAGGCAAGTGTGAAAGACTTGGAGGAAAAAGAACACCCATTGAACCAGCATGGGTTCATGGCAAGAGAGATGTATGAAGGCCCATGGCACAAATTGCTTCAACAGAGGTAGAGGGCCAGGGGAACCAACAAGAACAACCAAAAGAAGCAGACCAAAACCTCCCTTCGTTCAAGCCATAAACTTTTAGCAAAGTTTAATGGCCATGAAGTCTTGCTAATTTCGTTGATGTTTGTCTGAGATTCAATTCAGAGGATTTGAACTAGTTGCTAAACTATACTGCGGGATTAAATTCTGAATTTAGTCACTGTTTTGTTCAACAATGCCTTTCTTCTTTCTTTATTTGTTGATATTCTATTAAACTAGAGTGTTTGCTTGATTCCAAAATGCATGTTTTTGCATTTTTGTACTTGTAATAAGCATAATATTAGATTAAACCCACTGGATAGCACTGTTGTTTTCAGACTTTCTTGACCGAATTGAATTTTCGTGTGTGTATCCGGCTTTTGTATTTAACTATTTAAGGGGGATTTTTTTTAATAAAAAAATTCACTTTAAAGTTAATGTGGTTTTCAATCAGTTAGAACTTTGAGTTTTTGGTATGATGTTTTAGTTTCCTCCAAGAAATAATAAATCCCCATTAAATTAATATAGCTATAGCTAGGCTGTCGTTCACGTTTCCTTTTCAAGAAAGTAATGGAGTTCATAACTGGATTTAATAACCTCATCAATTATAAGAGTTTTAATAATAATATATTATAATTTCTTCAACTAACACTACGTAATGATCAACTTCTCTGTAATTAATAACAATTGTATGGAAATTATGCTGTTAATTTCTTTTCTTAATGGAAAATGTTCCATTAATTATAACTCACTGTAAACCAAGCTTTTCTAAGAGATCCTTTGGCGCTATAGAAAGAGGCTCTGCAAATAATATATAAAGAATAAAGAAATTATATTTTTTTTATTTGGATGGTTTAAGAGATATTTACACCATATGATTATTGTTTTTTTTTTTGCTTGAGTGCAAATTGTGTAGGGTCCAAGCAAAATTGATTAGGTTTGATAAAAAAGAAAAAAACCTTATAGGAATAAGTATTGGGTATACACCATAAGGCAAGGCCCATGCATGCATCACGGGTACCAGGCGTTGTGCCTTAGCTTAAGGGTGCCAAACGTTTTCTTGAGCTCAAAGGCACCATGTGTCTGGGATCAACCATGATGTTTGAGCCTATGGGCACCAAGCACGCACCTAGTGTGGAGCGTCGAGCGAGGGGAGCTGGGTGTTGGTCAAGGGAAACCAGGTATGGGTCATCATGTGCGCGCGGGACAACAGTTGAGGGGAGCTAGGCAAGGAGCGCTGGGTACAGGGTACCAGGTGAGGGGAGCCAGGTATAGGGTGCTGGTTAAGGGAGTCGGGCGAAGGGAGTTGGGTGTTGGTCAAACGGAGTAAGACACGAGGTACAGGTTAAGGGAGAGAGGCGAGAAGAGTCATGGGTTGAACGAAGGGAGCCAAAAAATGGAATGCTAGACGTGGGACATTGATCAAAGGGAGCTGAACATAGGGAGCCGATTAAAGAAGCTGGGCGAGGGGAGTGAGGGGCCAGTCGAGGGGAGTTGCGCACGAGGAGCCTGATCAAGGGGAGACAAACGCAGGGTGTTAGGCATGGGGTGTCTGTCAAATAAGCCGAGTTAGGGGAGTTAAGGGCCAGTTAAAGAGAACCAGGCACGGGGCACTAGGTGTTGTTTAAGGGGAGTCAAATACGAGGTTTGGGTTCAGTAAAAATCCTAGGGGATCAAGAGTTGGGCAAAGCTTGGGCCTAAACTTGTTTCTAGGTCCTCTCTTATGCCCAAACTATCATAAAAATGGGCTAAGATCAACAACAAGTTGTTTGAAAAAAATACTAATAATCTCGATCCATCACTAACCCCTTCAAGTCCTTGGAATATAAAATATGTGAAGACTTAACTACTAACTTGGTTTCTTGAACGAGATTATAATTCTTTTTATCTAAACTATTTTGATGTAGTTTGAACTTATAAGGGTCAATACATAAGGAGAATTCTTTGGTTTCACCAATATGAGGTAAAAAGGAATCCATAAAGGATCCACTATTTTAGAAAAATTTTAGAAGGCCAGGGGAACTATGAAGGAAACCATATTTAGAAAAATTTCTAGGAGGTGGAGAGGAACCATATTGGAGGAATTCATACTTAGAAAAATTTCTAAGAAAAATTTCTAAGATGCTAAGGGAAACCATATTAAAAGAACCCATTCTCTAAAAACTTTTTAGGAAATAGAGGAGAACCCATGAAGGAACCCATACTATGAAGGGTCATCCTCAATGATAGCGTGAGGCCTAGATGCTCCCTAGAGAGTCGTACTAATTCGAGATTACAATAGAGAGTAGGAGACTCGACATCATCATTGGATATGGCATAAGGCCCCGGAAGCCCCATCGGAGAGTCATGCCAATCTAAGATCACATTAGAGAGTAAGAGACCCGTGGTTATCCCCCAGGGATAACGCGGTGACCCGTAAGCCCCACTCGGAGAGTCGTACAATCTAAGATTGCATTTGAGAGTGGGAGACCCATGGTCATCCATGAAAATAACATGAGGCCTGAAAACCCCATTGCAAAGTCATGCCAATACAAGATTATACAGATGAGTAGGAGACCTATGGTCATCCTTAGAGATAACATGAGGCCTAGAAACCTTATTAGAGAGTCGTGCTAATCTGAGATTGCACCAGAGATAAGAAGATAATAAATTGATAATAAGGGTACAATGTACTTTATTTCTAAAAGAAATTTACTTTCTTATCCACTATAGCATATTTTGAGATAATTTGAGTGCCAAGCGTGAGGGAGATTCTTTCCTACCATCTATTAGAGATGGTAGGTGTTTACCTTGACTACCTAGGTAACTTTTAATGATTCATCCTATTTTGATTCAAATGAGTGGTAAACCTTTAGGATACACCAAAAGCCCATAGGTAAGTCCCTCATAGTTTTTCCTTGAGCTTTGATTTCCATTAGGAGAATAATTCCACTTAGAAGGTTCTTAAGATTGACTTTCCTTGTAAAAAATAAAGAGATACATGTTGTAGCATATTTACCTTTCCTACTCGTATATGATTTTTTATGACTTGCTTCACTTTGAGCAAGCTTCTATCTAGTAAGATATAAATTTTTCTCCATAGATCATGCCCTCTCCCATATATCAAGGCCTTGAGGCCACCGGCTTAAACAACTCTTTCACCTTGAGCATCTCCTTACCAAACCTTTTCAAATATGCTCGCTAGGGTAATGCCAAATAGCTCCATAAAGCTTCTCTTGGTAGGTGTACTAGTGTTAAAATGTGTCATTAGCTAGGCAAAAAGGTCACTAAAGCTACCAATGAAAAATCTAGCTCTAAATTGTTATACTAGGCGTGCACAAACTCTTAGAAAGTTATGAGGAGTAACTTATATATCTCGTTGCTATCCTAGATGACATCCCCAAGCTACTTAGCATGTTTTGCAATGCTCTTTAGGATCATTAAGGCCATTTTAGTTGTCCATACTTATTTTTTTTAGAAATATAGTCTTAAGGGATTCAAGTTTCAATACTTTTCTAGATAAGGAAAAACCTTGCACCTGATGGGGGTTGTGGACATTCTTTTGAATGCATTTAAATACCGACTATCTCTTGGTATTTTATTTGATGGGCTTTAGGAACCCCAAAAAGTCTCATCAGAATGACGAGATAGGTAACTAATGGGCTTTAGGGACCCAAGAGTCTAGTGTAGAATGACGAGATAGGTAACTGATGCCCTTTTTATGGTAGGCATGAAGCATGCTTGAAGACCCATTCTATGTGTGGGTATCGCAATGGTATGAACTACATCTGGAGGGACTTAGTGAACACGAAGGCAAAACACTCTCTTGAATGTCATTTTGCCCAGACTCCTTAGGGAAATGTAGTTGCCTACAAGCGCTGGAAGCAGTCAATGACGGTGGCACTAGGGCTCTAAGTGTTGCTGAAGGTGCAAAAACTTGTTGGGGGTAACAAGGGCTAATTTTGACTTTGACTTATCAGTACTATCCGAGTGAGGAGTTGTACTTGATTCATGAGTACGTTGGAAGTCTTGTTGATTAAAGGTGCCTAGGATGGTGGGGATGTTCATCACACATCCCGCTTAAGTATATCTTTATTGTTTGTCATGGATGGCTTAGAAATGTTAGAAACAAATTAAAAAAAAGAATTAATAGCTTTTTGATCATTTCTCATAGACAACGCCAATTAATGATATTCTAAAATCCAAAATGCTTAGGAATAAGGCTTTTGTGGTTGGATAATGAGTTAATAACTTAGTTTTGTAATATGATCAATTTTGATTAGCCAAGATGAGTTGTTGCTTGATGTGTGAAGATAAGTATCCCAAAAAGTTCAATTTAGTGGATTTAAAGACTTTTAGATGTTTAAATAAGTACCTTTGTAGAGAGTGCAATAATATTTTGTAGAAAAAAGAGACTTTAGAAATAACATGTACAAAATGGAAAAAATTATGAGCCCGATACCTAGGGTGATTCAAAGGATATTTATAGCCCATCAATATTGTCTTTTTGCTTGAATTGAGGGGTTAAAGAGTTATTTTTCCATGATAGCATTAATGAGAGATAAATATCGCTTACATAAACATTAATAAAATAAAAAAATGGTAGGTCATGAAAGACTCTTGTACACCTAGAGATTCAAATTGAGTATGGTGTAGGCAAAAATAATTAGGTTTGATAAAAAAACCATACGAACAAGTGTTATGTCCAAGCCATAAAGCAAGGTCTAGGCATGCATTTGCGATTGGGCTTAGACATGGTGCTCAAGCCCGTTGACACTAGGCACGCGTGTGGCACGAGGCTCCGTGAACTCAGCCAGAGGAGTCGGAATTGGTCAAGAAGAGGAGGGCATGAAAAAATAATTATATATCCTCATTCATCAATATATAAACATTAATATATCTTGGTTGGCCTATAACAAACACAAACACTACGGGTTTCATTCCCAACATTGCATGCTTTGAAAATTAAGTTCAAATGTAATGACAATTTCAAAATTAGCTTGGTTTTGAGACAACCTTATTAGTGATAATCATTCGAATACTGGAGGATAGGGTTAACCGATAAACAAGAAATCTTGAGATAAAGATTCCTTGGAGCCACAAAAGTACAAAGGACATTGAAAGAAAATAAGGCAGTAGCCTAGCTAGGTGATGCTTCAAGAAACGTAGTCAATGAACTAGGAAGTTTCTCCGCACACTTGGCAGTCCCTCAGTGTCGTTGTATTTGTCTCTAACTATTCCCTCAATGCTGTTTCCATTGCTAAAAACCTGGTTTCTCATGTTGGCCTTGCATTGTTGCACCTCATTCCAACTTCATTCTATTTTAGTATAATGATGTTTGACTTATGTTTTAGTTTTTTAATATTTTATTTATGCTAAATTATTTTAAATTAAAGTTCTTTTTAATCTTGATTATTTATCATATAGAAATGTTTTAAATTTTAAAATTATGTTTAGTTACTTGACATTATAGTTTTATTTTTATTTTTAAATGAAAATCATGAATGTAATATATATATATATATATATATATATATATATATATATATATTTTCTGTCATAGTATTATATTATTGTGTTTTGTAGTATTTTCTCGGCAAACCTAAAAGAAAACCCAACCTATAGTAATAATATTGATTAGATTCTCATATCTCGTTTTGCTTTTCAATTTCATCAATCAAAATAATCTACAAAATACTACAAAACACAATAATATAATAATACGAGAGAAAGTGGATGCATCATTCTTAGAGAGATAACGTGGGGTTTACCTAGTTTTGGAGATGTTGCTTTCTAGTCAAAGAAGTTGGAGACAGCTGCCCCAGCATGCTGACAAGCCCCACTTCTCTTCTTTTATTATTTGCTCCTCCACTTGTGAATGCAAGCCATGGTCTTGTTTCTATATATCTATGATCCACGGCTGAGAATCGTGCAAAATCACAGGTCAGAGATTCGTCCTCTGTTTGATAAGAGTATTATATGAAGCTTTCTACCTTGCTTTCCTAAAATATCGTGAGACAGAGGAAGGTGTTTGTGGCAGGTCTCTGTCCAGTAAAATGGATGCATCAAGGGCCCGGTGAAGTTTGTTTAATTTGACCTTGTTACCAAATTGCACTTGTTCATGCCTTCGTACTTCCACTTTGCCATTTCCGTTCGTTGCTCCAAATTTAATTTAGGAAAAATTACTTACGAGCGATTGCATTTTCCCTTCGTAGCTTTTTGAGATCACAAGTGGTGTATAATATTTATAACACAATCTTCCATTGCGGGGGAGATTAGGCACTCGAGGTAAGAGTGCCCTCGTAAGGTTACTTAGCACAGTTCGGGACAAAAATAACCGACTCCAAAATCAGCAATAGTCAGGAATCAAAACAGGTAGATCAACTCAATCTAAAACTAGTAAGAGACCGACCGAAGAAAATAGAGAAAAGAATTAAAAAACCTAACAATAATAATGGAGTCATGGACTAACTAATTAAAGTTATATAGTTTTAGTTTTTAGGTAAGTCGTTGATAACCTTTTAAATCACTTAATTACTTAACTTAAGTAATAGAGTGATTTAAAGATTCTCACAAATACTAAACATATTGGACTACAACCTTAGCTCATATCCAAGTTTAAATTCCTTTCTAAAAATCCAATAACAAAGAAAAGATAAAAAATAATTTTGTTTTTAATAATTTAGAAAATTAAAGCTAAACTTCCTTTTGTTCTCCCGGAAAGAACTTTCACTTTTAAATCTATTTTAAAAACTAAAAAAAATTTAGGAAAGTAAAAAAAATGGTTTTCTAACTCTAACAATTTTAAAAGAAATAAGAGAACTATTTCTACTTTTATCGAAAAGACAAAAAACTGGTTTATCAAAGGTATTCTATTTCTAAAAAATAATAAATAAATTTTCAAAATAAAAAAATTCAATTCTATTATTTGGATTTAGAGAAGTATATAAATTAAATGAAACTAAAACCAAAAAAATTCACCAATCAATATTCGTTTGATTTTAGAGAAGTATATAAATTAAATGAAACTAAAAACAACAAAGATTCACTAATCAATAATCGACTATTTATAAAATTTTCACTTCAATTTTGATCTATGGATTGGATAAATTATTCATTGATGTAAAAAATATAAAAGATCCGAATGCCAAAACAAAGACAATAATACATAAAGAATGGTATATTTCTTCCTTTACAAAAAGAAAAAAAAATTATATCTATATCTAAAAATTTAAAACAAAAATTGAATTGATTCATTTCTAGATCAAATTGATACATGAATGAATTTCATATATTAGAATGGAATATGGGATATAAAAAATGTATATGACGTCTCTTGTTTTCATATATTTATACACTAGATTATATATGATATGGGATATATATGACAAATAGACATTTACCGAATCTTTAATCATGGATATATATGTATCCTTACAATACTAAACCGACTAGCATTATTGGTATCAAACCAATAGCGATTTATACAAGCTAAATCTTTAATTTTCATTTTTAAAAATCATATGATTGCCTTTTGCTTTTTTATATTTTTATTTATTGTATAATTAGTTAACTTGAATAGTGGAAAAATTAATCAATAAAAAGAATGAAAAAAATTATAGAATTGTCATTATAATTGAACTAATGAATTAATGATTACAAAGTCCTTACCATTTAAAATTCTAACTTACCATCAAATTAAAAAAATTAATAGAACCTTAACAAAAACCATTCACCGCCATTCCCACATCACCGCTTCCCTCCTTGACATGTAATCTTGTTGAAGTTCATCTAGAAAAAACTCTAGCTCTGTTATCCAAATTCCTAATCCGACACACGCAAAGTTATTACAAACCCCAGTTAGCTCGAATAGATCAAAACCAAGATAACAACAACAAGAAAAATGATAACAACTAAAACAATTATAGTAGAGGAAAAGTGTAACAATTATTGGTTAGGATTCTTAGGGTAGTTGAGACGGGAGGGAAACTTCTTGTATATAGATGAAATGTAAAGAAATGTACAAGGCGTAATACTCTAAATTGATTCTATGTAGAATTGCAATTCTCTCTCAATCTCAATCTCCTCCTCCTCCTCCTCCTCCTCCTCCTCCCTCCTCTCCCTCCTTTTCTTTTCCTTATTTATATAGTTTATATTGTATTCTTTAAGGGAGACCTTAGCAGTGAAATAAGAAAGAGGTTTAATGCAAATTAGCAAGCATTACCAAATGATCCATTAGAGGTACCAATTAATATGTCTATTATAAGGTCTAAAAATAAGAGGATCCAAGAGAATTGATTGGGCTAATTTGGGGATATTTGAGTTAACAAGTTGCCATCTGTCAAACTATACCTTTATGTATTTTTGGGCCATATCACGGAGTTATAGGTTGCAGAGTTTGATACATTCTAGTTAGAGTTAGAAACTAGACATCTTAAGATTTCTATCCATATATGGTAGGCCTAGTAAACATAATTTTAGACAAGAGAGAATGACGTGTTTGAAGTCACGATAAAAGCTATTGTACAAGTTTTGTTATTTGTTTCCTTATGATTTTGGACTTCTTATTTAGTAAGGATTTCTTTTATACATGGAAAGCATATGTGGCAACAATTGAGATTATTTTAGCAAGAGGTTTCCATGTCAACAACTTGTTCCTTTTTATTTTATGGATTTCTTCATTAGCAATGTTTTCTTATAACTCAAGGACATTAGAGGCGTGTTTTTGAACTTTTTTTTTCTATTATATATTTTTACGCTTAACATGGTTAATTTTTTATTCATCAAGAACTAGGGTTGAAATTTTACCAAGATTCTAAAGACCTTATTTTATATACGCTTAAAATTTTATAATGACCAAAATCAAGATGGCCTTGCAATAAAATCTAGAAGCTACAACGGGATTTGTGTATTAGTTTCAAGGTGATTTAAGATTTTTCCCCATTTAATTTATAAATCTTATTATTTTTTCAACTCTATTTAAGACCTCTTACCTATTATAAATATGCTGGTTTATCTTGTATTTAGGTTTTTATATACAAACTTTTGATTTTGGAATAATCTATTGTATGTGAGAGGAGATTCTCTTAACTTGGTTCTTTGTTGAACTACTCGCTTATCAAAGAATTAAACCAAATTTTATGGCATCTTCTATACTACTTGTTCGTGTCTCTTCATATACATTGGGTGGAGGTTTAATTTCTATAACTTAGTGTCCTTTGCTCAGATTATCATTGTGTCAAGCTCAATTTCATGTTTGAATTCTAGCTTTGAAAAATATTGATTTAATCGTGAGGTTTTGGATCTTAATATCCATGAGGTTTATATCAATTGATATTAGAGTAATGTTCAAAAATTATGTTATATCCCTTTATCTTTTAGTTTTTACAAGTTATTTAATCAAATAATATATATATAACTCCAATTATTACAAAAGTAAATTAAATGAAGATTTATTTATGATTCTGGGTTGTTTACAACTAAAAGAAGAAGAAGGATCAAATAACACTATAAGGGGAAAACAGGATTTAGGCCACAAATAAATATTTTCATCAAATCGTGAATTTGGTAACTCAAATATGAAATTTCTTTATTCTTGGGACTTCTTAGTGCCATATGTTGATTTTGAGATTATTTAGACATACTTTGTTGGGATATTTTTGAAAATTACAAAAAGAAATTCATAAC
>CM027583.2:0-30000 GCA_015852605.2 Populus deltoides
TGCCAACAGGAGGAATCCATCTTTTTTGTTAGCGGTCCTTTTTATATAACTGGCTTGTACTATATAGCATAAACGAAGAAATAACACTGTAATGTACTAGTCGATCTCAGGTAGGAGAACTAAAGGTTAAAATATGATTAGTTCTATAAGAAACTGATCCTACTCTCGAAGGGTCCTAATGAAGTGTTTCCACCAAGTTTCCCACTCCCAGAGCGAGCACAAATATGGGCTGTGTTCTGAGATCAAATTGCTTTAAGAGACATGCTGCCCCCCCTCAATTGAGACCACCATCATTCTAAAATTCAAAAGACGAGGTCCTGCCCAGGAAGAATATGTTAAGCCTTTTCATGTTTATAAAGTGTTTCTATCTGACACCAAATGCTTTTACTACAAGCTCATATGTTCGAATGCATAAGATATAATAATAAAAGATGGGTCTTGTAAGAGAAGAACTTGGTCTGACGCTGCCTGCATGAACCGGTCGGACACCGCCCTGACCATTCCAGTTGTGATCTTAATTGCATTTGCCCAGCTTCGTTCTCTTTTGGGTCACATAAGTACATGCCTGACAGCTAGAGTGGATTTTGTTAGCACGAGAGAATCTTCAAAGCCTGTGTGTCTGCCTGTTCGAGGTTTGAGTCGACTAGTCGGTTGTTTGACTTGAATTTAAATTAATTAAACACCTTGAGATTTTATTTTCCTTTCATTAAAAGTAAAAGGCAAGAATTTGGACATGGTAATGATGCTTCTGTAGTAGTGATGCTTTTTTAAATAGAAAAAGGTTGAGAAACATGGGATCTTTAATTATCATCCTTTATTTGGTTTTCGGAGCAGAAAGTAAGAGATCCCAAATATTCAGAATGGCAGGGCAAAGGAGCCATTAGAAAAGAGGGTAGTGGACTTGCGTTTGTCTCTGTTTCTGCCTCGTTATAGGAAAAGTAGAAAGATACCACCTCGAGCGATTGCTTATGGAATTTCATCAAGATATCCTCTCCTTAATATATATGCCATTACTAAATTTATCTTCCCAATAAATTTGAAAGTAAATTGTGGATGATGTTAATAGAATGCAGCGTTCGGTTATTTTTTTGTAGATAAAAAAAACAAAAATAAGAAGACAATAAACATGTATTTTTTGTACTTTTTATTTTTAAAATGTAAAAATTCTCTCAAAAACCATTTAAAAACATATTTATTTTATATATTTATTTATGTTTCTTTAACTTAATACATTTTTGTTTTTATTGTTTCTGTTATTTTTATCATCATTATCTCTGTCTTTTTTATTCTGAAACAATAACAAAACATAATATAAAATAATTATAAAAAATTAATTTTCCAAACTTATTTTGAACATGAAAAGAGAATATACTCCATAGATCAAAATGGATATTTTCTTGCATGGTATAATCCCATGCAAAAATAGCTAAGATATTTTTTTTCCTTTTTCTTTTTTATAGGTGACACCAACATTACATGTGCATATAGAGAGGTAGGGTGTGGTCCAAATTCGCACCACCGGCTAAGCTTACAATCCCTGCCCATGAAACCATACTTTATATTAATTGTTTGGTACAGCCATGCGATGCTTGCTTGAATCTTCCTTAAACTTCATTATCAGAAACTGATTAAAGATCTGTCATATGTTTTGGCTAACCATGCATGACCTCTACAGTACTTTATCACTTCAGCTAGCTAGCTCTCAACAAGGCATGGAGAGAAGAGCAGATGTATATTAGCTTAAAAGTTAAAAAAATGCAGGAAATTATTGTTAATTGCGTAATGAACTCATCTTGAATAGTAAGTACCTGCTTAATTATGAGTTTTCAAGCACGCAAGCATGCGCAGCTTCTCCTTAATGCGTGTAATTATCCATTATAATGCCCTTGTTAACTTCACTGTAAGGTAAGTTTGTGAATTAACCTTAAAAATAAGGAATAGTAGCAATAAAGATGGTTTTGAGATCCATAATGAGGCTCTAGATATTATTGACATGGACATAATTATGAAAGCAATTTGATATTATTAGTCTTGATATATGAAAGTTGATATGTTTAGTTTTAATATATGATAAATTGATATATGATAAATCTTGATTATTAAAAGAAAAATCAATGAACAAGTAACTTATTAATGTCAAAAAAATTATCTCATCTCAAAAGTTTAAATTATTAGGTGAGACACCATAATATAATTTATATTATATTTTAGTACACCTCCTCAAGTAAAAACTCTTTAGACTTAAACTTGCGCAAGCTCACTGTACTTGTGCTATTCATTAGTTTTAATTAGAAAAAAAAATAAAAATGATAAGATTCGAACTCGTAATTATTTAATCAGTAAAGCTTCAAAACATGATTTATATTATTTTCTAATAAATAATACATATTAAAAAAAAACCAATAGCAATGCTTGCTTCTAGAAGAAAATAAATGAGATGTTTAGGTTTGGCTCTCCACTTAATTGAGGAAATTAATGGAAAAAATAACGTCCTCAACAATTCCATATAGTATATTTATATAGCTCAAAATTTATTTTAATTTAAACACCATGATTAAGACAATACACGAGAGCATTGAATGTCAACGAGAGTGATCATAAGCTAGATGAATGAATCTAGAACTATTTTCCTCACGCCATAACATCATGTTGAGCACTTTGAGGACAACGTGAAGCTTTGTGTTCCCATTAATCAATTTGCATGGACAATGTTGCCTTTGTTTCGATGATTCAATCTCTCAAATTGGTTGCTCATGTTAAGTCATCTTCAAATGTCGTTCCAGCTCTGCTTGAATCTTACCATTAGCATTTGGTTACCATTCAAAAGGTCCAGAGATTCATTCCAGTTTTTAAGAGTTGAATCTTTCATCTTGCAGCTTTGTTCTTTCATCTTGAAGCTTACAAAGCTGCCTCTGATTTTGCAAACACGAGTCAGTAACTGAGTTTTTGCCCCTACTTGTGAGTGGGTCATTGTTGAGTCTTTCACCCGCTCTGGGCAATGAGGCATGTTATACTGTAGAAGCAGGGACGGGATAGGGATTTTGGAAATGGGATTGCCAAAATGAGATTTAATTTTAGGGTAAATTTGAAAATAACATAAAATAATAATGAGTTAGTTGTATTTGATTAACCTTTGGGGGGTGCAGAATGTAGATAGCCTTCGATCCAAGGGTATATTAAAAAAAAATAGAAGTTTATGAGTACTGATATGAAATGTCTTTCAAAATCTGGGGATGCCGAAAGCCCCCACCATAAAGTGCTTCTACCCTTGGAATTTGGATAGAAGAAGGTAAGGAGAACCAACCTATATTGTCTTTCTTTTGATAATGAGATGGGTCTTGATTACAGCTTCCACATTGAGTAAATTATTATTTAGTCCCTATTTTTTAACAATTTTGTAAGTTAGTTTTTTTCCTTTAAAAAAAATCACAAGTTAGTTCCTTGATCAGAATCGACGGTTGATTTTTTTAAAGTATCCAAACTACCCTTTTAAAATTCTTTTTTGGTTTTATTTGTAGCGGGTAAAACTGGAAACTTTGACTAGAAGAAATTAAACTGTAATTGAAAAATAACCGAAGGACTCAATTATATAAAAAAAAAACTACACATAATTGAACAAAAAGTTCGAGAAGGCACGAGTGGAGACAGGAGAGAGAGCGGTGGAGGTACGATGAAACTGTAAATACAGTGAAAGTGCTTCGATCGTTTTCATCTGCAGAAGCTTACGTAAGTACCCTGTCCTGAGCCCTTGATTTATTTGCCTTAGTCCATATACCATGTCAATTCTCAAATATTCAAACAGCGTAGCATGGGCATCAATTTCTTCATCTGATATGATATTTGAACGATAGGCTACATGCACCTTGCGACTAATGAATTAAGTGCTCTCTTTTTCCATAATGTCCCATGAGAATTCAAGAGAAATCTCGATAAATTCTGCGTGTAGGTCTTTGGACACGGACCTGACCTGACATACCGATATTTTAAATCCTGAATTTGACAGTCCGAATCGAGGACATGCCCTGATGAGCATATAAAATCCTGGAACAATGCTGCAGCCCCTTTGATCCCCTTTTTTTCCCCCAACTTTTCCTGCGAGGATGAGGGAGGGGTGGATTTTTTTCGAAAAAAATCTTCCAAGACACCGAGACCGACTAATATATTAGGTATGTCGCTATGGATAGGTTCTGTTTGCCATCATATCCTCCTTCGAGACGAAGCTAATATCACCAACTCTTGCTCTCAATGATAAATTGCTTTTGGGGACAAAAAAACAACCACACCAGTTATGGAGTTCCATCTATCTCTTAAAGTCATGAGATTGAGATTTAGATCCAAACCAGCTACCACCCCTTGGAAAGATCCCCCTATCCCTATGTGGGCTGGCTTTTTTCTGGTCTTCACTCTCTAGCAGATAGACGCACTAGGGCTTCTTTATTGCTTTCGTTTGGCTCTTTTGGTGCATAAAGTGATTCCACCCACCACGATATCACTATACAAGAGGTTAAGACAGAGATATTTGGTGACAATAGTTTCACGATGCTTTTTTCGAGACACCCTACATGATTAGATAGGTTCATGTAATTTCACAAATTTGCTTGTGATATAGTCTAGTGAATTTAAATTAGTAGAGATTTTCTGTACTCAAAAAAAATAATTAAAGGGGTTTGATCAATTTTTTACTCATTGATGTCTATCGTTAATTTCTTCCTTTTTGACTGGAAATCTTTATTTATGATTACGGCAATTAGTCGTCAAAATTGACTTCCTTGCTCATTTTGCGTGGCTGTTTCCTGCTTTTCGGCTTCTGCTTAGCCTTTACCTCTATAAATTGATAAATTTGTGAAACATAAAGAAAATCTTCTTGGAAAGACACCTGATAGTACTAATTAAATACCATATCAATAGAACCACATGCTGGCCTAGGCCTTATCTAGAGAATTTTATATATTTAACATCATAGACATGACCTTCATCAAGCAATCAAAGAGAAATATAAAACTCGAGTACTTCATGAATCTGTAGCTATGCCGGGCATTTAAACCAATGGTGTTACACCAGCACGCACCAAAAGGGGAAAAAGATGCTCTCCAGAATTCGATTCCTGCTAGAAATTATGTGCATGGGAGATGATTTGAGGTCGTGCTTGAAAACCAGTTATGGGAATTCAAGTTGCTTAAAGGAGATAATTGTGGAAGGCAACAAATTGTCCCTTTTTTAGCATCTGCTTCTACTGAGGAAAGGTAGGACTTGGGAAAGCAAGACCCTACTCTATATGCAACATTTCTCCTTTCAAAGTTATCAATATAATGCAACCGTATCTGTTCATCCAGATTAATCTTCATGCACCCAAGCCGCCATTCAGTTTTTTTTTTTTTTGGTAAAGAAGTGGGTCTAAGCCCAAAAAACTAGAAAGAAAGAATCAGGTAGGTGTCTTAGCCAATGCATGCCCAACTCCATTCGGTTAGTTAAGGGTTCAGGGTTCAAGGCACTGAAGAGAATAGCCAAAAGTTCTGCGTGCTTGCATTAGCTATTTGATAATTAACCAGAGAGATTGCAAAGAAAAAAATAGAGTTCACCAGCACAACTTTGCACTTTAATACACATATGTAAGCGAAACACACAATAGTTTTCACCACTAATGGAGTTGCTAGATCAGTCGATTCCAATAGTTGCCAGACATCAAATAACACATGGAACATGTAAATCCCTGGATGAAACAAGATACCAAGAACCATATGGACAGTATCCACACAAATACACATGAATAAGCACACGAGATAACTTAATGGCTTGTGTTTGCTTAGATCAGTCAATTCCAATGGTTGCCAGACACCTAAAGCACAAGGAATAAGCAAATCCCTGGACAAAACAAAATATCATAATCTTATATCCATTAATAGCCACCAATACACAAGCCTGGTGGAATCTGACCCTGGGACTACTATCAAAACAAGAAAAAAAGGAATGACAATTCACCAAAAAAAATGTCATGCTTATCTTGTAGAGCAAGTGTTTTAGTATCTAAGATATATTGTGGCGTGAAACCTCAAATACTATCCTCAATCAAAACCATCTTTGACTCTCCCTCTCTCTCTTCATTTATTGCTTTTGCACTTTAAGTATCCACGTTCATGGGAGTCACAGGTCTCCATTAACATTCCCTATAAACTGCACCATTGTGAGAAAAGGGTCCCTTAACTGGGGTACCCCAAGCCCACCATACAATAAAAAGTCCAAGGTGGTGAAAGCATTCAATTGCATGCTCATTAAATTTTGAGAAGATGGTATTGGGATCTATGAGCCGAAGAAGCTACGAAAATCTTCCATAGGTGACAGAAGATTCCTATAAGGTCATTCAGGGTCCTCATCACCGTTTGCGTGGGTCTAATAGGCAGAATCAGTGGGCAACACACCAGTGGCTATCCACACTCGACAAGAGCCCATTTAGAGCATGAATGTTGCATTCAACATCCACTTGATAAGGCACTTCTTTGTATTCATGAAACGTTTTCAATGTCAATGAGATCCGCAAGTTGTTGCGCATGAGTAGTCATATCACAGCAAAACATGCAACTAATTAGCTATTAGAGATGTAATAACCCCTGTATAATCACACGAAAAACTTATTTAGGAATTTACTGAACATAAAAATATTTATGGTCTGCTCTAATAGTAGCATCAAGAATAAGACACATGGCTCTTAAATAAATTCATTAATTATTTTAATCCTATAGGACGAAAAATGTATAACCTACTGGCATTCAAATTTTGCTTGAACTTCTGTTTTTTCCATGGTATACAATTACAGGAATCATATGCTTTTAAGTAGGTTATAGATGATAGTTTTAAAGCATGAGTATTTCACAAGCTTTAAAAGCATTCCTCATACCTTCTTGCCAAATTATAGAGAAGGATATGTTCTATTGCATCAATAAAAGCCAGTTTCTCACCATTTGCTTCCATTGTATATGTAATCCATTATTGGTTTCTCCTAATTAAAATCATAGTAATGAGATTGCCCTAGACAATTGATTCCGTTCAATAGCAAGACATTGTATGGAGATGAGTAATTTGAGACCTTGTATAGATCAAGGCTTAGAATGATAGAAACTTTGATGAATCACCTGAAATGCGCACAAATAATGATGATATTCGAGAAAATGATGACAACACCATCAAACGATTTCAAACTTGCAATGTACGTGTTCATCTAGTGGGTGACTATCATAGAACTCTAATTATTTAGGTTCCTTTCATATCATGCTTACACGTCATATTTTTCAACGAAAAAGAAGTTCTAACAAAGAGATGCTTCTATGATGAAGCATCGAGTTTATGAGGGTAAAACTCAAGTTCTAAACTATAATAGACTTAATACCAGGTCAGTCTGGAGATTTGAACGGGGAACGTAGCTAATTGTTTCATACATTATTAATTAAGGAAATTAGCATCTTACATTTCAAATTCTTGCTTCTTCCCCTAAATGCCTTGACCATACATTTATATGAACACATTAGGAAATAAGAATTAATACTAAAAGGGTTCTAGTATATGTTCAATTGCTAAAACATCAGCCCCTAAATTCAATAGCATGGTGCCAGTTTCTCGTTTCTCTGGCACACTTGGAACACTCAAAAGGGAAGAGCAATCTTCTCCAAAATGGGATCAATAATATGAAGGAAACTGTGGACAGCAAAATATGCTTCTATTTCTAGAGAGAGAAGCAGTTCGGCACTACTGTAATCAATCCATACCGCAGGCAAACGTTCTATTTCAAGTTTCAACTCACACGCCATCCGAATAATATTTTACATGTTGCTTCAGCAAAGATTATGAAACTATGAACAACGGTAATAGGTTTTTATTAACCAGACAGATAAAATGTGATCTCCGCCGATTGAATTTCACGATCATGGTGTTGAAGTACCTTGGGCATATTCTGAAGCCTGTTACTTCCAAGAAAGACATCCCCACCCTCTAGAGAGATGGGGGAGAAACATCACAGCCAGGAAGCAAGTTATGAATTCCTTAGAAATGCTGATTTAGTCACTGCATCAGCATGTGTATTAAGATGTGTTCATATGATATAGAATTAGTCTTGACTCGTTAAGTTAGCTCAGTGCACATAGCCCTTGGTCTACCTGGTTCAACCATACCAAGCTGACAAGGTTTCGAACCCCAGCCCTACATGAGGCCGGGCCCTCTCTATTGTGGGCTCCCTAATTTCAGCCAAGAGCCCAAGGAGATTTCAGTAAAAGCCCGCCTAGTACAAAACAGATTCCTCCTCTCCTCTCTCAACGCCATTTTCTATCTTGTTTTCTTGACTGCAGGTAAAGCCTATTTAATACAAACCACGTGCCCTTGATTGGCTGGTTATGTGTCTAGCCAGGGTATTTTAGGCATGAAAATACATCTAAATAACTTTTGTTTAAAAGCACATTAAAATTATCATAAAAAAATTAAAAAAACATTAATTTAATACTTTTTTAATCTAAATCAACTTTTAAAAAGCAATCAAACACGATTTCAAACACAAACAATCTATAATTGAACATCCAGTTGCATCATCAGGAAGCTTCCTCCCTCTTATTTTTTATTTAGTCCGTGAAGTTCAACACGACTAACTAATTAACACTCATAGTTTTAAAATCATTTAAAGGGTGACCCCAAGCGAAATTTTGTCCCCCATTATTAAGTCATGCAAAAACCAGGAAATTTTTCTCTGACAAAATCGGATATCTACAGGCAAGAAAAGAACATAATGAAAATAACATGAACAAGAGAAAATAAATGATCCGGAAGCTCAATAAGTTACACCAGCTGCCATGTCTGCAACGATTATTGCGTTCTAACTTCTTTTCATGCAACACAGCATTACTCGTTTTCTTAGCATCCAGTCCTCATTCGTAATAGCTTAACAATTTCGATTAGGAATTCAAACACAGGAACACCCTAACTGGACATTCACAATGATGCTGGTTAGTGAAGAAGAAATTTACTGGAGAATCAATGCTACAAAAGAGAGATAGATTTGGCAATCAGCTGAACTCAGGCCCACAACAAGCCATCACCAGAGGAGGCAAAAGTCATAAATGACTTTGCTCTACAGTAACACACCTGCAAACTTTAGAAACTTTCTATGTTTCTGAAGGGACTTTCTTTAATTAAGTTTAACCCACAATAAGGAGAATGGAAATAATCTCTCAACAAAGTATGCTTCTATTGCTAGAGAATTAAATATGCAGTCCAGCACTATTTCTATTTCAGGATACACGCCATCCAAATCAAATTTTACAAGTTACTTCAGCAAAAATTATGAAACTATGGAACATAGTAAAGGGTTCTTATTAACCAACCTGATAAAACTGAACCTATGTAAGTCTCCCCCGATTGGATTTCACAATCATGATGTTGAGGCACCTTAAGCACAGTATTTCCAAGTAAGACACTCCCACCCTCCAGCCCAATTTTTTCTTTTTCCATTTTTTTTTTGGTCTCCTTCCATAAAGGTTTGCTACTGACCTATATCTGTCAGGAGAAAAATGGTAAAGTTTTAACCATACAAATATAGATGAGAAGATTAATCAGCACCTGTATCCTCAACAGTTTTCTTATATTCTGGCTTAAGTTCATAAGTTCCTTGGTTTGTTCCCCGCTTATTGTACACACACAGCTCATTCAGTATCTCTTTCAAGAATTGCTGCATTCAGAGAAAACACCACAGAAATTTCACACATGAATACCCCAGTTAATGGTATAAATAAACAGAGCCAATTTGACAATCATCCTTCTAGAAACAAAACATATAAGAAAAGGGATTATCATATCTATATAAGCATTAGATAACAATGATGAAAACATAGGAGCTAACATCTATCATGGTCCACAGTTCACACAGATCAACTAATCAGGTACAACCATATAATTTATGAACCATGATTTAATACTTATTTTAGGAAGTCTACCAGCCAACAAGCATCGGTAAAGGAAATGGCATTAGCAAGCATATATTCTGAAGAGCTGTTACCACATCAGAACTTTTTATCAGTAACACCTCTGTTATATAATAGCAAAGAATAGAAAAGGCATACCGCAGGTTGATCTGTTTCTTGAACAAGCTGCTTTAAGGCCCAATTTGGTTGTCTTTCAAATAACTTGAACATGATATCTTCCAATTCCCCACGATCCCTCCTGGTTCTCTTAACGTCTGATTGTTTAACTGGTTGTGGTCTCTTCTTATCCTACTCGTATAAAATAGAAAATAAAGATTACAAATTTTTATTCTTAAGGGCAGAAAGAATGGATCTTTGGCTAATAGCACCAAATTATTCTTGACAGAAAAAGTGCTACCAGAGGAAAGCACTACTAGGAAAGTATACACATTATCTTTTCCCATTACTAAGGAGCGGTATTGTTCATAACTCCATCGTTTAAAGCCAAATAAAAGAGAACTAATTTATGAACATCCTAATATCAACATGTCCAATGGGG
The DNA here is from genome assembly GCA_015852605.2 of Populus deltoides. Classification (NCBI taxonomy): domain Eukaryota; kingdom Viridiplantae; phylum Streptophyta; class Magnoliopsida; order Malpighiales; family Salicaceae; genus Populus; species Populus deltoides. The sequence goes on from CM027583.2 coordinate 10,495, forward strand.
AAAGAAAATATACCTTGGAGCTAGATGAAATCAAGCCAACCATTCCAGGCATGGGCCTCATGTGAACTCCACGGTCATTATTAATCACCTTTAAAAGCAACCAAGGAATCAAAACTTCTGTTATATCCAGGTGATTAAATAGCAAAGTAAACAACAATCTAATCCTCTACCTGTATCTGCCTAATCTTAACCATAGATTTCTTCGTCCTTTCACGGCACAATTTATGATACTCCTCAATGTTCTGCTCATGGGGCTTCATATCAAATTTATGTTCCACTTTCCCTTCCATGGCGACCTTCCCTATAAATAATTGAAAAGATTTTGCAAATAGTAGAAATCCAAAACAAGTAACTAATATCAGTGTACAAAGTAAAGTAAATATCAGTGCAGAGCATACTATCATGGATTAGATCAAAAACATGTAGATTGCATCTGTTTGAAACATCCGAATTGCATACTTAAGAGTAATGAACAAGTGCCTTCAGGAGTATGATGATCATATACAATAAACATGCATACTCGTGAATGAGAAGTCCCTTATTTATATTTCTGCAAGTTGCAATGTTCAACATCAATCTTCATGTCAAGTATTGTACTTGAGTCAATAATAACAGGTGACAGGAGACAGATAATTATTGAAATTGAGTTGAATAATAAAGAATTGAAAATACAAACATCCACAAAAACCAATAAAGGGCCAGCAAGATCCTCAAGAATTGTTTGAATCATGACTCGCCAATCAAAAGAATCACAAAATTTCTTCCACCAAAAAAAAATAACGTGAAAAATTATCCAGTAGATACAAACTGGATCCTCACCTTGAGGTGTCTCGGAAAAGACGCACATAGGAACAAAGTCTTTAAACATATTCAAAGAATAACTCTTCGGTACATTCCCAGTCTCGGTGCGAGCCATCTCCATAGTGAACTGATTACCATTTGGAATCATGTAAGAGAGATGAAATGATGAATTACAAAGATAACATATCAAGCAACCAGATAAAAACTATATGCTGTTTTTAGTTAGATACTCTCTTTTAAAATCATTACAAGCTATTCCGGCCTCAAGAATCCACATATATACAATCATCTGATTTAAATTCCCAGATAAAAAGTACAGATTGACTTTTGCAATCAATGCCTAACAATACAGATGACTACTGAGATAAAGCATCTTATAATTGCAAATTCAAGCGCACCAAGCAATCATCAGCTGATTGAACTATTGAACGCTTCATGATAAACTACAGGTCATATAGTTTAAGTGCTACCTTAAAAAAAATCGTTACACAAATTCCATTACAGCTTTAGCATCCTCGGATTTATAATTTGCTCAACTCAACTGATATAAGTAAGAATAGTTCACTGACTAAAATAAACTAGGGTTAGAGAGTTAAAGGATGAAACCCTAATTATTAAAAAAGTCAAGTATTGAGCGCAAATTGAGAAGAAGAAGAGTACCTGAAGAGCAGAGGGATCGTCAGATTGGAGAGGATCGAGGGAGAGAACGACTTTAGCGAGAGGGGCAGAATCTGAAGAAGAAGGGGAGGTATGTGTTTTCCATGACTTCGCAACCACTACTGGACACTTCATCAACCAAACAGATTTATCTGCCTTTGATGTTTCTAAATTAGCACTGCTACTGCTGTTATCTTCTTCCATCTCTCTGCTTGATGTTTTTTTGCTCGAATTTTGTTTTCAGTTTTTTTGAGATTTTTACTGCTTTGCTTCCCAGTCTTGTCTCGTCTTCTATTCTCAGGTCTTCTCTATTGACGCTGTTGTTTTGAGAGGTGAACCGAGGACCCCTTCCTTGAACCGGATTCGAATTAGGGTCCACGTTCGTTGATGAAGTGGTAGCTTTTATAGTTTTGGTATAAAAAAGGTTATTTTTAGCTGTAGTTATTTTTTATTAAAATACGAATTTGATTAAAATCATAGTTAAAATTATTATTTAACAAAAAAAAATATGTACAAGATATTTGGTTAACATAATAATTGAAATTGATGTTAATAATAAAATAATCTAAAAATGCATGTATTAATTTTTTATTTTGTAATTATATTAATATGTATTTTATTATTAATACATTGTAAAAACAATTATACAAATTACAACATTAATTTTATTATTTTGTTAAATTTATTGTAGCGTAATTACAAACATAATCTATAGAAACATTTCTAGTTTTCATGAGATTATAAACATGAAACACATTAATTAAAATAAATCTCATTAACAAAATTGAGATGAGGATAAATTATATAAATAATTGATGAAAATTAAAACATATGTATATTTTTAAATTAGAGATATAAAAACTTGAGTCTCGTAAAATTTTTAACTTGTGCAAAAACTGCACAGCATTAAATTTTTTATTAGTTCGAAGAAAGGTGAGGTTATTTTGGTCCGGCTAGCACATTCAACAATAATAAAATGCAACTCAATAATGAAAAACAGAAATAAAATGTAGCAAAAGCATGTGAAGGTAGTTCTCAAAAATTAAGTTGGGGTCTAAAAATAAAAATTACGATTCATTTTGTAACCAAACAGGATTATGGTTAAGGACAAAAACGCATAGCCAAACGAGCTCGCGGATACCACTCCACGGCGTTTTTTTGGGTTGTTCGACCGCCTTGTAGAAGTTGAGACAAAATAACCAAACATCTAGAGCCCAAATTCATTGGGCCTCAGCCCATCATCGAATCATTAGAAGAGAGGAGGCATTGGAACAAGGTTCCAACTTTACAGTTTCAACAAGTCCTTCAGAACAAGGCTAAATGAGAGATTTCCCAGCGATTACCAACGTGAAAAACAATAAACCCAAACTTGGATTTCTACCAGAGGCATGATCACTGCTCAGATTTTTAGAGTCATATTAACAAACACGTAGAATGCACAAAAATGAGATGCGAACTCAGCTGATATAGCAAGTAATCATCCTTCCATTACATCTAAAACGATTACATCTTTTAGTACTTGGAGGCAAAGGCACTGGACAAGAGAATAGACTTATGATACCTAGAAGATACAAACAGAGACAAGAGTTGTCCATCTACCCAGAAATATCTAACATGTCATTAAGCCCTTTCACCCCTGATCCTTCTAGCCAGCTGAATATCCTTAGGCATGATTGTAACCCTTTTCGCATGAATAGCACACAGATTTGTGTCCTCAAAGAGACCCACAAGATAAGCCTCAGCTGCTTCTTGAAGAGCAGAAACAGCACTGCTCTGGAACCTGAGATCAGTCTTAAAATCCTGAGCAATTTCTCTCACAAGCCTTTGGAATGGAAGCTTGCGGATCAAAAGCTCAGTGCTCTTCTGATACTTCCTGATTTCTCTCAAAGCCACAGTTCCTGGCCTGAAACGGTGGGGTTTCTTCACGCCTCCGGTGGCCGGGGCAGACTTCCGGGCAGCCTTAGTTGCCAGCTGCTTGCGAGGGGCCTTGCCTCCAGTGGATTTTCTTGCAGTCTGCTTGGTACGGGCCATTGCTGATTGAATCGAGAGAGATTTGCAGATAAAAGATAAATTGCTCTAGCTTTTGTTTTCGTTAAGAGAATGACGATAAACGATTGAGGTTGAGGCCTAATTTAAGGGGAGGTTTGGTTGGGGTAAGCGGGGATTTGAAATTTTCGTGCTTCGATGGAGGGATTTTGAAGTAGGGGAAAAGTGAGGAGAGTGAAGTGGGCCGTTGATTAGGGATTAATCGACGGGTAGGGATGTTTGGAGTATCGAGACGAGAATCGCGATCCGCGTGCATTGTGGATGGGCCAATGGGAGGTGTTTCTAAGGCGGGAATTGAATTTTTGCGTTTTAAGAGGCGCGGCTAGTGGAAATTTTGGACCGTGGATTGATATGGACGGCCGATATTTAGTGGAGGGGAGTGACAAGGCTCCCTATCTGTGTGTGGATGCGTTGCTAATGAAGTTTAAACTTGTGCAAGTAAAATTTTAATTTATGAAAAAAAATCCTTTTGAATGTTCGATTATACATACATGTGGAATGACAGTAATTTTTTTTTTGTAGATTAAAAAAATAACTCTTGGTTAGTTAATTTAGTGTGAAATGCTTTTTTTTAATGATATTTTATTTTAATTTGATAGTAAAAATATTTAGATATCATCAATCAAAATTAAATTTAAAAAAAAACAATTAATTATGAATTACTTATAATTTGTTTTATATAAAAAAGAGTTCATCGATATGATTAGTGGTTAGTTGTTCGTGTTTTTAGAAAAAAAAATGAAATTTAATATACATTTGCGAGAGATTAATCTAATCACCATAAACTAATTTTAATTTTTTTTTTTTTTTGTAGGATGTTAAAAACCTTAGTGTTTCTAATTTTGATAGGAATTGAATCTCTAACCTCTTGGTTACTATCAAGATGCCGTTATCACTTAAATAGAAGTGGAATGATCAATACCATATAGATGATTTTTAAATCATTATATTAAATCATTAATTCAATACTAGTAAGATTTTTTAGGAAATTATTAATATACAAGGTGTTTGACACAACTTCTTATGCTTTTAAGTGTATTATAGAAGTATTTTTTACTTTGAAAAAATTAATTATTTTTTTAATATTTTTTATGATTTTGATGTGAAGATGTAAAAAATAAAATAAAAATATATAAAAAAATTATTGTAATATATTTTTAAAATAAAAAACTATTTTAAAAATCACTATGCACAATAATCACAAACCCCATCTATTTGTCAATCGACTCAATATACATCATTGTTTTTTTTTTTAATCTTTGATATTATTTAAATAATTTTTAAGAGATGTTTTTTAGTATGGTGATAATTGTTTTTTAAAATAATTTTACTTAAAAATATAATAAAAAATATTTTAATATCGATGTATCAAAACAAAAAAATATATATAAAAAAATACTATCTAGATCATAATTTAAAACGGACTATATACGTGCATGATAATGATTTTGGATTCTTTAAAAGAATATCTCTAAATTTTGCCCTTTTTGATATATCTTATTTACGAAAAGGGGCAAGTGAAAGTCCACTGGACAGGTTGGATCCCATGGCCCGCACATATTGTTTTCTAGTTGCTCTCGTTTTTCACGATCATGAAGGCTTGGTCGGAGTATCAAGAACTTAAATCATCTATAGTGTCTAGAGTTGACCTTGGGTTGAAGCAAACCTGCCCGGTCCATGATTCGAAGCAAATCACCGGTTATTGTATTTTTTATATAATTTATTTTTCTGTGAGATTTTGATATTAACACTAAAACACTTTCTTCAATTCTGCAGTTATATTTAACATTAAATAAGTGAAATTCCAACGAGTTGAGATATCTAAACAAGCTCCATTCTTACTCCGAACCTTCAATTTTTCCAAACAAGCTCCATTCCTAATTTTGATATTAAAACCAGAGACATTTTTAATTTTAATAACTGTCTCGTCTACTTCGTTTAACCTATCACTTATAATAAAATTAATAATGCGAGCACGACACGAGATATAAATAAATTTATTATTTATAACCATGAACTTGTATTATTTAATATGATTATCAAAATTCTATCAATATTCTAATTAGTTAAAAAAATATCATCACAAATAATCATTTTATTATATGTCCCGTTAACTAAATCTAACAACCTTGATTGTAGCTCTGGTTTCATCTCCACCCCTTTTAATTCGATGGATGACCACTTGGTTGATCAACATTGATTTCCTAAGTAGAATAACTTGTATTCTTCATATAGAATAATAAAATTTAATCAATTTTAGTTAAATACTTGTACAAAAAAGATGTAATAATTACTAGCTCGGAGCAAATTAAGTCCAAGCTTATTAATTTTGCGGAAAATGCAAAAAAAAAAAAAAAAAGCAGTCAGAAGCATGAAGAAAATTAAGAATAAACATTGTTTGACTCAACACCTGGCTTTTCACGAATAAGAAAGAGGTTAGGATGAGATCCACATACTTTATTTTTGCAAGCACCGTTGACCTAATACAAAAAAAAATATATTATTTGATAGCAATAAGCGGTGAATGAAGAAAATAAAGTGAAACCACAAAGATGCTAGCTTAAAACACAACAATCAAACATTAAATAATTTTTTTAAAAATATATATTATTAACAAATAGATTCAACAAAAAAATAATAAAAGAATCAAATGACGTGTTAAAATAAAAAACTGAACGATAAAAAGAGATATTTGACTCGAGAGAGAGTTTACAATTAGTGTTTTAATTTTTTATTTAAAGGTGTGATTATGGTGAAGTTTAATTTGTCAAAATCAAGCTAAGTTCATGTTCATGTAAATCTCTAGGAACTCCGAAACTTAATTTTGCAACTTCACAATGGACGAGGATAGGACACACACACTTTTATGCCGTAGAGTTCGTTTGGCTACACGTTAGCATTCACATTTCTTCAAAAACGTATGAAATGGGCGTTTGGTTACAAATGGTTAAACAATCAAAACACATGGGTCCCGCCATTTATACGTGGCAGGACCACGATTTTTCAGAAGCAATAAAATATTGCTATTTTACGAGTTTCAACTTGTGAAACACACACTGTTCAGTGAATTGCACTGTTCACGTAAACAGTGCAATTCGTTTCGCACTGTTCACGTGCACTCTTTTTTTTTCCAGTGTGTTAATTTTTTTTACAATTTTTTTTAAAAAACTAGTTTAGAATGAATTAAATTCACTCGTATTGTGATGTGAACAATTTTTTTTTCCTGAAAAACTAATATAGAGTAAATTAAATTCACTCGCACTGTAATATCAATTTTATACTTGATAATATTTTATTTGATTTTATTACACGCTCGCAAAATTATAAATTTGAGTAGTTTTTATTGGCTGAATTTTGTATGTAATGGAATTATAAATAGTTTAATGGAATAATAAAAAATATTTTATACCAAGTATATTTATTTCTTGATGCAATAGGAGTAGTTAATTATACTCTATTTAAATTTAAAACCATCAATATTAATATATATATATATATATATATATATATATATATTTTAAAATTATTTTATAACCTCAATTTCAAAAGCATTTTTAACCAAACACATTAAACTACTTTTTCTTCAATCTCAATTTCGACCACAGTTTTAACCAAACACCTATTTTTTCAAACCAGCCTCAACTAAAAGTACTTTTTATAAAATAATTTTTTTCAAACCACAACCATAATAGTTACTGCAATACCAAATACACTCGTAATTTCATAAAGGGAGCATGAAATATATTTTCAAGACGACAACGTTTGTGTGTGTGTGTATATTATTTACAGACTTCTTTTTGTATTTGTATTTTTATTTTTATTATTGTAAATACAAATCTAAAATGCATACAGATTTAACTATCCCAGATAATCGGCGAAGACAGATAATCATTGGAGTTTATCTAATTCCAAATAGATAATGAGTAGATTAAACGATGAACATTGTAATCATAAAAAGAAGAAGAAGGAAAGATATAATTATAAATAAACTTCGCAACATAATCATTGAGATTGATTTGGTAGTGGTTAAGAAAATATTTCTTGACTTTTTAAAATTAAATCTCTTCCAAACCATTGTATAATTTGAGGGTGTGTTATTAAAATCATTTTATTCTGGTTAATATAAAATGATCCGAAAATACTTTTATAGTAAAAAAAAATTGTTAAAATTTTGCAACATCTTGATTCAACCATGTATACCAAAACATGATTACAATTCTTGCTTGATCTTTCCTTGAATTGCTCTGGCTGGATAACATTAATTTCGTGTTTTCAAACTCTCAACAGCATCTCTAGAACATGGATTCACGGTGACAAAAAAATAAAAAAAATCAAAATTGAAACCTGGAAAAAATATTACAATCACATGAATTCACCAGCAACGACAACACAAGAAGGGAACCGGTAACTTGTTAGCGGCTGTTTGACAAACATACTTGTCCAAGTATTTAAGTATGTTTTGAGAGTGATATATATTAAAAAACATTAAATTAATATATATTTTTAGTGTTTTTTAATAGTTTTGATGTACTAAAATTGATAATAAAATAAAAATATATAAATTAATATTTTAATAAATTTTCAACTAAAAAAATATTTATAAAAACACCTAGCATCATAGCATCAAACAGATATTAATGTCAAACAAACATTTTATTTTCTTTGGTGTGTTTGAGATTAAGGTCGGTTGAATTTTTGTAGCAGAACTCATTAAAAATACAATAAAAAAACATATATTTTTAGCTTTTTAATGAGATGTAATTTGTATTAAAATGATTGTACTTATAAAAAAAATTCAATCACACTCCACCATATCTCAATTTCAAACATCTATTTATGTAATGTTTAATGTCATGATAGTAGTTATTTTTTAAAATATTTATTATTTAAAAATATATTAAAATAATATATTTTTAATTTTTAAAATTTTATTTTTAACATTAATACACTATATCAATTAAAAAATATAAAAAATTAATTTTTTATACAAAACAAGTTTCCGCCGCAAAAACATAAACTTTCCTTCTTCCCTTTTATCTACTAGAATCGTCACAGCTTACGTATGTTTCCCTGACCCTGATAAATAATAATAAATATCTTTGAAAATTAGTAAATAAATATTAATAACGGTCACTATTGCGGGCCCAAGCACGAAAAAGACAAGCATCAAAGAAACACAAGCAACGGAATCAAAGGCCCAATCAGCCCGAAACCATGGAGTGCACGCTTATTTGGAAAACTGAATTAGCCAAGCACTAATAACGATCACCTTCACTTCACAAAAGCCAAAAAAGTCAATTTATTACGATGGAGAGGGATTGTGATCTAGGCAAGGACGGCGTAGCTCCTATTTTTAAATATTTTAAAAAATATATTCGATTTCAAAATTATTTTCTAGTATTTTTTTTATAATTTTGAGATGATAACATTAAAAATATTAAAAAATTATTTCAATATATTATTGAATAAAATATAATTTTTAAAAAATACATTGCACCATGGATTACAAACTTATAATTAAAAACTTGTGATATCAAGCATAATTTGATTGGATTTTAAATTAAAATATGAAAAATATTGAAAAAATTAAACATAATTGATTAGATAATGCCAATTAATGGTTTGATAAATCCAATTAAGTTGGTTCTATTTAAAAAAAAAACAAAATAATTATGTTAAAAAAATTATTCATTCAAATTGATTCAATAATTTAGTGAGAAAATTTTTTTTTTAAATTGATCAAAAAATTTTTTTATAGTGTGGTATGATATGATGTAAATTTTACCACAATTATAAATTTAAAAATATTAAATTAATCATTATAAATCTTGAATTTACTTAAAATTTTATTTTGAAATTTTAATTAAAATAAACAATTACAAGTATAAAGAGTATTTAAGAATGTGACCATGGTTATTTTTTAAAATATATTTTACTAAAAAGTACATCAAATTAATCTTAAACTATATATAAAAAATAATCTTAAACATTTTTTTTTAAAATTTTCATCAAACACCATTCAATCGCGCCTTAACAACTATATATATTTATTTATTTACTCATTTATCTATTTTTTCTTTCTGTTTCTTAATCCATCAACTTGCTCACGTAACTATACGTGTCACGTTCACAGTGGTAATCACCACACAATATTTTGGGAACATCTCCGCTTACAAATATCTCCTACGCTTCCAGTTCCCACCGCACAGGCATTTCTGTCCCAAGTCCAAACCATGGAACGCTTACCTCTGCTCTTTCTCCTCCTCCTTACAGCCCTATCCTCCACCCTTGCATCCACAGTATCTTCCAGCGATCTCGACGATCCTTTAATCAGGCAAGTCGTGTCAGAGGGCGAGGATCATCTCCTCAACGCAGAGCATCATTTCACCACTTTCAAGTCCAAATTCGGCAAAAATTATGCGACTCAAGAGGAACATGATTATCGATTTAGTGTTTTCAAAGCTAATCTCCTCCGTGCCAAGAAACACCAGATAATGGACCCTACCGCTGCCCATGGCGTCACTAAATTCTCTGATCTTACTCCCAAAGAATTCCGCCGCCAGCTCCTTGGATTGAAGCGGCGGCTTCGGTTGCCGACGGATGCTAACAAGGCGCCGATCCTTCCTACTGGCGATCTTCCTACTGATTTTGACTGGCGTGACCACGGTGCCGTTACTAGCGTCAAAGACCAGGTATCTTATCTTAATATCCTTTTTCCTGGCTTTTACTGTCAAGCATCATCGGACCAGTACTTTTCATGTCTGTCGAGCTTTTCGATATTTTATGTTGTGCTATGTGTTAAAAGATTGGGATTTCGATAGGGATCGTGTGGATCGTGCTGGTCGTTTAGTGCTACAGGGGCATTGGAAGGAGCTCATTACTTAGCAACAGGAGAGCTTGTAAGCTTGAGTGAGCAACAGCTTGTGGATTGTGATCACGAGGTTTGACTTCCTTATTTTCATGCTCTTGATTCGGTCTTTCTTTCATTTATAACTAATATTAATTTTTATGGATTATTAGCAGTAGTTGTGATTCTTGTAGTCGTACATGGTCTGGGAATTTGTCAAGTGCCTGGAAGACTACGAGGGTTTTGATTTTTTTTACATGAAAAATGGATTTTCTTTTTTAAAAAAAGCTTATTCATTTTCTATCAAAGGAAACACGAAAATTTAGTTACTGTGCTATGATTCCTCGTTATGGTGTCCTATTGGAACCGTTACAGTGTGATCCAGAAGAATATGGTGCCTGTGACTCGGGCTGCAGTGGTGGGCTGATGAACAATGCCTTTGAGTACGCACTGAAGGCCGGTGGTCTTGAACGTGAGAAGGACTATCCTTATACCGGAAATGATCGTGGTGCTTGCAAATTTGACAAGAGCAAAGTCGCTGCATCCGTATCTAACTTCAGTGTTGTTTCCCTAGATGAAGATCAAATTGCTGCCAATCTTGTGAAGCATGGTCCGCTCTCAGGTATCTAGCTGCTTCTGGCTGTGGGTCTAGGCATTGGCATCTGTTCTCTCAACAACTCCTGTTAAGATTTGTATTTTGCCTATTTTTATCGTGGGAGGGCTAATTATAAGGTTTTTTCTGCTTTCCACGGTGCAGTGGCTATCAATGCAGTTTTTATGCAGACATACATAGGTGGAGTTTCATGCCCATACATTTGCTCAAAGCACCAGGATCATGGGGTGCTGCTGGTGGGTTATGGAGCTGCTGGTTATGCTCCTATCCGGTTCAAGGAAAAGCCTTTCTGGATTATCAAGAACTCATGGGGAGAGAATTGGGGAGAGAATGGGTATTACAAGATCTGCAGGGCTCGCAACATATGTGGTGTGGATTCCATGGTTTCAACTGTCGCAGCTATTCACGCTACTGCCCAGTAGATTGTTGTGCCCTTTTAGCACATTGAATTAGTACTGTATTTTTAGACGGTGCTGCTTTTGTGTTATATGAAGTGTGATGTGTGTATTGTAACCCATGTAAATGACTAGAATAATAATAGGAGCCCCCCCCAAATTTATCTGGCAAAAGCTGTAATGATGTAGGTGGTGTTCCGTGTTCGTAATTTCATCAATTTATGCCAGGATTTAATGGTTGTGCATTGCTCAATCTTATTGCTACTGATGATCAACAATGTAATTTCTTTTACTTGCCTTTTAAGTAAGTTCAGAATATAATTTTCGGAATAATTTGGACGGATGCGTTCTCATGTGCTAATGACCTCCATTGTTTCCCGCAATTGATTTTAACCAGAAGCGTGTCGTGGGCTCGTACTGTGAGGATTTGATGAAGCTTCAGAAAACATGATCTGATCCCAGTCCCCCGCAGACACAACTACTGAAATCTAATAATATGCCAAGTGGCAAACGTACAAACAAGCGCATTATAGCGATCGGAGAGGTTGATTGTCTCGATAAATATAGAAATCTGATCACGTTTGGTTCCAGCTCCTCATCTACAAAGTGAGTTCACTGTCAATTGTCAACACTGTTTGCTTTCTTTATCCTCACTGGACAATATTGCACAGCAGTACCCTAACAATCACTGGTGAAGAATACAATCAACTAACCGGCAAAATTCTAGAAGCTTGTACATCGACCGAAATCTCGGTTAAGCTTCTTATTTGCTAACTGGCAAAATTCTAGATGCTTCATATATCGTTTTTCCTCTATAGTTTCCCTTGAACCTCAACAATCTACGCTCAGGGAATAGGCAGCCACGCCTGCCAGGCTTGTTTCAGCAACCACAAACACCGTGGAAATGGTTGTTCCTGACGAAAAGGTTCTTCTTCCGAACTTGGAATCACTTCCTCCGTTGGCTTTCTTCAACTCTTTGATCATATTCAAAAAGAATCGCGCAAGTTTGCTATATATACTTCAATGTGTGATAAATTCAATTACCTATTCTATGCCCTTGACTGCTCTATCCAGTAAACATATCATTCATCATCTTGACCAAGCGAAGCAAATGAAAATGGATAGAATTTGTATCCATCTCCCACGTAAAATTTGTTTTGAAACTCCACCCAGTGAAGCCTCAAGGCATGTAGGAATGCACTCAGGGTTTCCATCACTAGGAGGACACCGACAGTTGCAAATATAAATACACACAATCCAATACCGCGAGCAATGATGCTGTTGTACCTGCAGTCATACAGACAATTCATTATATTGCTTGCTCAAATCTGAGAGATATCAAGTCTTTCATCAAAGCCAAAACATGGTCATGAGAACTCACCCCCATGCTAGAAGAAGGACCTTGTCATAGAATACACTCGATAGTTCTGAATGAGCCAGACTGAAAATCACAAAAAAAAAAAAAAAAACTCATTCAAGTTAAACAGTTAACTTTCTGTACTCGAATGAAAAAAGCACCCCACATTCATAGTAAACAAGAGAGGTGTGTCAGGAAGGCATATAAACATAAGATCTTAACAATCCAATCAATATAACTCTGCATTTAGACAAGTAAAAGAGAAATTATACAATATATTAAAAGGAATCAATGCTCCTATTACTATTTACACATACACAAACACTGTGGTTTGAAGCAGTATAGTGGTAGGGCTGCCCTTGCCACAGAGAGCCGGAAAGACTGCAGGGGAGGGTGAGGTTATCTTTTCATTAGGAAGCATATGACACTGAAGGGATGGTTTGAGAGAAAATAGTTAGCTCCAGTTTTGGTGGGGCTGCAGGCCCTACACTGCAGACATCTGGCGTTGTGGCTGGCAAGCCCTGGGCGCCAGCGCGCCAGGCTACAAACACATGGTGCTAGGGCTACCCTGGGCACTACCCTTAGCCTTGGGTCCGGCGTCAGGATCCATTTCGCTTGGGTCCGGTGTCAGGACCCATTTCGCTTGGGTCCTGCGTCAGGACTTGGGTCTCTTGAGTCCTTTGTCGGGACCCAATCCTCTTGAGTTTATTAATATATTATTTGTATTATAAATATTAATATTTTTCTAATAAATCAAAGTATTCATCTCAAAAATATAATTATTTGTGTTCTAAATATTATTATTTTTATTATAATTGAAAGTATTAATATTAAAAATAGTATTATTTGTATTATAATTAATAAATTTGAAAAAAATATTATTATTATTATCATTAATAAATTTAAAAAATACTATTATTACTACTGAAGAAAAATCATCATTTTTTTATGAGATTAAAAAATATAAGAATTTAGGCAAATAAGTTAAATATTTTATTAATATAAATATTATTGTTAGGTATGGTGTTGCAGCCAGATTCGACGCTCTTGGGTCCGGCGTTGCAGCTAGACCCAACACTCATGAATCTTAGATTTTTTTTATATTTTTTATGAAAATAAAAAGTTGGCCCTCGCTACGCCGCGGGCCACCTAACTAGTGACAGCTACATTCTGACGAGCAATCACAAACAAGCATTCAAATAAGGGTGGGAATTTATTTAGCTTGAAAATATAGATCTCAAGTAATTACTAGAAGAACCAACCTGAGGGCCCATAAACGTAAATATGAAGCTGTATTCGACACTGCTCCAAGAACAAACTCTATGGTATGTATAAGTTGGTGAACAAACACCTCGCTGAACTCAAATTCCTCATGGTTATGGGAAACAGAATGCGGCTCAATTTCAGGAGGGTAGTCATTGCTGTCCAGCCGTGCATAGGACTGACCTTGGAACCTCTGAACAATGCATTTAGGAATGATAGAGGTTAACAATTATTTTTACAAATGAGCAATAACAATGAATGCATTTGGGGAAAAAATGAGCATACTTCCTCATGTCGTTTCTTCAACAGAAAAGGCTTTGGAAACATCATCCATGGGACAGCAGCAAGGGCTGATAGGAGCAACAAGATCTGATGGTGAAACATGTTAGCTGGCTTCATTTTCTTAAACCACGAGGGAGAATTTCCACACAATCACTATAAAAGATATTATACCTGGAAAAATTTCTGGCCGATAAAAAGCTGATTGTCATCCAAATCATCAGTGGGACTTAGAAACATGTATATCATCACATGGTATAGATCAGCTTGTGAACCGGTGCACCACTTCACAATTATGAGGAGTGAAAGGTAACCAAACAAGCTGTTTAAGAAAATCATCTGGGGCACGAATTGGTACCTAAAACAATGCAACTGTCGCTAGTTAATTCTGAAAATGAAAATAAGAAAAAGAAGAAACAAGCAGTGAAAAGCAAAAGATAAATATCTAAATGCTTCCAAGGTCCCATCTCTCCACTGTAGCAGATAAGGGCGGTCATGTTTATAAGATTAAATACTCTAAAAAATTAAACTTGAACGTTCATGAAAGAACAATAACTTAAAACCATCATTATGCTGTTATTCCATAAGGGCATGCTGTAATATAATATTTGAAACAATGCATTGCATGCAAGAATAAAGTATATAGCTCACCAGATGTTTATGTTATCTCCAAAGAACTTTGCATTGAAGTAGCTCATTATAATCCCAAGATTCATCTGGGCCACTCCAAATAAAATTGACATCTTCATCTTCATTGAGTTAAGAAAAGGTAACTCACTCCGGCTACCATGCCATTTGGGATCCAAACCAAATGGATACGTAGGATGGACCTTAACTAGACCAGCAGTATAAGCATCCCTACAATGCAAATAAAGCATAAATCATTTACAGGTAAAGCTGAACCACTCGTGCACATGTAAAGTTGTACTGGTTAATACCTGCAAGACTGGTGACGACAGCCATATGCAGAGGGCCCAAACAGTTCAAATGGAACCGAAAAGAATTCATTGTATATCAACCCGTGTAGATTGAAAAAATTCCCATCATCATTATCACATAACGACCACTGAAAGCCATTTCCATAATGTCTCCAAGCTTCTGTTGTTTGCAAAAGGAAGCAAGCCAAAGCATGCGACAATTAAGAGGAAGACAGTGCTTGATAAGACAAACCAACGAGCTGTATCACAATTACCTGACTGGAAAGTTTCTTTTCCCGGATAATAAGATATAATGTTGCCAACAGCAAGCAAATACCATGGCCCCAATCACCAAACATTACAGCAAAAAGGAAAGGGAATGTGACAATTGTGTATACACTAGGATTTGCTTCCTGGTACTTGGCAACCCTGAAAAATTATTTTGTCAGCTAACACCTCTATTTCATCTTTGAAATAGTCAACGAGAACAGTCAATGGGGCAAATTAAATGATGCATGGATTACAGGTTGTGGAATGGAAGGAATGTCTAAGCCAAATGTATCCACTCATTATGCAACATGCAAGGACAAGAGAAGACCTATCCCTAAACTGTTTACACATAAATTGACCAGCATTGAATTATTGGGACTGACATCCTGCAAAGACAGATAATATCAACTAAATATACTTCGGTCAACCACTACATATCACCTGGAACATACTAACAACAATCAGACACTAGTTTTCTATCTCTCAAACGCCATAATTTCTGTGTTTGAACAAATAATTTACTTAAAGAAACTGCAAGTTCTGCCAATGCCTAACATGGTTGTCACATACTGGTATTACCAGTCCGATCTTAAAGGCATCTGAAAACTTCTAAAGTTATGCTAGAACCATATAGCCAATTATCCTCCCAAAAATTACTTTAAAAAATTTCAGACTCTTTGTATTGTTTGCATGGCATAAATAACTCACCCGTACGCATCTACAATTTCTTGAAAAGCAGAAGTAAATTTGTTTGTTTGGAAAAAGGTAGGTGGTGATTCCTTTGTCTGCAAAACATGGAATATGGCTCCAATTTGTGAGTTGCTGTCTAAAGTCGCTCGCCTTAATCCATTTTGTATCTGCAGAGATACAACGATGAGACAATTTAAAAGATATGATTAATGCAAGATTTAACCAAGTACTGAGTATTATAAGTTAAGGGAACAAACCTGATCTTTTGCAAAAACAGGACACCAACCTTCAGCAACAAGACACTTCTTTGTCACATCCATGTTGAGCATGTTTAAAATGTGGTAAATCGATTTTTCCTTCTTCACCTATATGAGTTGAAAGCGACAAACTTAGTTGACAAAAAAGATTCAGCTCAGCTTAACTCAACTTTTATTAATCGAGTGATGATCCAAAGTATTAAGTAAAATGACTTGAACAAACCAGAAAATTCCACTGCTCAAATTCAAAGCCGATGGTTTGTAACAAATTGCTCCGGTGCGCCAATCCAGCATCTATGGTGGTTTTAAGCTCTGCAAGTCTTCCAGACACCTAGAAATCAGTGAATTTACAAAATTTACATCAGAAAACTGGACAGAAAGATGCTAGTGCACCTAAGACAGAGCACTAAACAAAAACTCTAGGTTCATTTCAAAGTGGGGAAAATGCAAATTTTTGTATCCTCAGTTTACTACAAGTGAAACACTATATATTATTAAATTAGGACTTTCGTGCAATTATTTAGTTCTACCTGGGAGTGAGGTTGCTTATGCCTTGATGTGCTTTTCCCTTAAAAGAAATCAAATTAATGCTTTTTTAGTGCTTTTCAATGGTTTTGATGTCAAAAATTAAAAAAAAAAATCTGAAAAAATCATTTTTATGCATTTTCAAGCAAAAGGCACTTTAGAAAAGCACCCTGCACCACAATGTCAAACACCCTCTAAAACTAGCTTGGGGATTGATGATATCTTCCGGCAATTATGCTCTACTGATTTCTTATTAAAAGCATTATCTAGCTCATAAAATTTTTTTCCCTTTCTGAAGCATCAAGGGAAAAATACCTTTCCTGTTAAATTTGACACCTTTTCAGTTTTGCCCCTGAAACTGTTACACATTTATTTATATGCCTATATAAGAACACTCACAAGGCCACGATACCTTGTACTAACAAAATCATGTCCATTGACATAAAGTAAAAGCAAATTAAATTCCTATGAATCTCAAGCCACATTGCTTCAAACTCGACATGCTGTACTCGGATCTTCTGTCCCAATAATTGTTGCCAGTTGATAGGGAGTGAACTCCGTTCTCTTTCCCAGTAATTGGAGCATGCTTTATGGTTGTCTAGACCAAATGACAGTAAAGTACCCGGAAAGCAAGAAAAAGAAAAGGCAATTCATGTTTCTTATGTGTAATCAAGTATGGCAATGAGCAGATGGTAAAAAAAGATGAAACAGAGAGAAAAATAATCCTAGTCCTCCAGAATCCTCAAGAAGAGAAATCAAAATAATTGTTTGCTCTCTAAAATTGACCAACTAATCAACTTTCAGTGTGCCGGGCTTCTAACCTACCAGAATCAGAGGTAAGAAACATGAGCAATCATGAATTATACCTGTGAAATAATCTGAAACTGTTTGTTTAGGTCCTCCGTAAAAAGGGTAGCGGTTTGCTCCAAAACCTTCACAGAGTTTAAGAATCTTGTTCTTTTGCTCTTTCACCAGAATAGAAGACAACAAATACATTTTTTTCAACCTGTAAATTGATAAATCATAAGCTTTTCAAAATAAAGCGTGTATATCCAACTCTGGAAATGGAGAGCAGATAAACATCATCCAGGAATCAACCTCGTCCCCCGACACAGGATCAACAACAGCATTTTCAAGCACAGTTTGCTTCAAAAAGACATTGCCCCTAGTTGCTCGAAACAAAATCCTTTCAAAAGCCATTGATTTTTCTCTTGCAACAAGACCACTGATATACCCCAGCTTTACTTGCTTTGATGGATCCATTGTCATTTCCTAAACAATGTTCATTTTTAAGAATCAGTTAGCAGAAAATGACAAACTTTCAGCTGCTGTAGTAAAGAACAGGAAAAACTGAAAAGCAGTACCTGCTCCAACAATAATGATCTCTCAACAGATTGTTCAGTAGTGTTAAATAATTCAAGTTCACCCTGCTGAGCTGCAACAATGCTTTGAGCTGAGTGGAAAAGTTCACCAGCCTGACATGAGATACAAAAAGTACCCACCTGTTTCAGAGCTCCATTTGCCTTTTACAGTAAATTACAGAATGCTAACCTCTATAATATTCGAAATTCCTGGTTGAGTAGATTAAAATTGAAAGTGATAGCATATGTTTCAGAAATTTCTCCTGACAGAAGTTGCTGATGGCCAGTTCATCTATGTGTTGAGTTAACGTTTAGTGCATGTGTGTGTGGGAGAGAAAGGCCTATAAGGCTATATATAAGATGCAAGAGACTCAAAGGCCTCGTCATCACACTGGATATAAAAGAAGCCATACCTTCTGCAAGACAAGCTTATATTCTGATAGTTCATTATAAGTGTGTTGTAGCATTTCATTGTTCGAATTTATCTCTATCAGCTCTGATTCCAATTCTCCAAGCGTTACCTAAAATTGCCTCGATATATCACAACAAGTTCTAATTCCAAGGAATCATACTCTAAAAAACTAAAAATCTACATTAATACCTCCAAATGATCCAGATCAATATCGCCACTTCTTAAAGACTTCGTCGACGGTGACAACCCAGCCTTCCTCATTTGCTCCTTGAAGAAACGTAGCTTGCGAGCCATTTCTGCACATCTTTTAATCTACACAGCATAAAAAATTCAACACTTATCGATTATCCACCAACATTTTCAACATTTGCATAACAGAATTGATCTCTACACTATCAAAACCAAACCTGAGCAGCATACGTCCGCTGGAACGGGCTCTTTTCCGCGTTAAGCTGGATAAAACAGTAAAAAACATACCATTACTTCATCAAAACCGTAATGTGATAACGAAAACCAAAAAAGAAACTCCAGTTCTTCATATTCAATTTCGTAACCGTAAACACAGGATACCGAAATCATTCAAACTAAAACAAATCCGATCGAGTTCAATCCAAATTAATATCAGAGAAATCACATTACGCGGATCATTAACCAAAACAAATCCTAATATTATTATGGTTAGGTAAGCAATTGAACCGAACAACAGAAAAATCTCAAAACAAAAAAAATGCTTACATCATTGAATTGGAAGAGGCCAAGGTCACCGAGATAAGAAATTGTGCGATACGCTGATTCAATAGGAATGATAAGTTGCAC